>JAGFNQ010002778.1:0-18143 GCA_024364735.1 Boesenbergia rotunda
AAGAGTGAAGTAATCATATCGGAAAAACTCACCACCAAGGTTGGCCGGAATCACAATTCCGGCGAGAAGGAGGAAGATGACTTGCGCCCAATCCCAAGGTGATGATGGCCGGAGAGGAAGATCGTCTCAACGGAAGAACTTCGTCGCCTCGGTGCTTCTCCTTGTGCTCACGGCAAGAAGAAGGGAGAGGCCGGCCAAGAGAAAGAAGGGAGGAGAGGGAGAGAGCCCAAGCAAAAATACTTGGATTATTTCGAATTTCTCCAAGCCTTGCCTTGGGTCCTTTATATAGTTGCCTCTCAACCGCCAAGTCTCCTTTTTCTTATCGAATTAATTTTCATAAGAAATTTATCATATAAATTTTCTATGACTTATTCCATCATGCCAAGTCTTGATTTTTATATCATTGTTAAAATCATATTTTAATTCATGATAAAAATCAACCAAGTCTCCTTTTTCTTATGGAATAAATTTTCATAAGAAATTTATCATATAAATTTCTTTATATCAATTTCTTTATATAAATTTCTTTATCATGGTAAATCAATTCATGATTGATTTTATAAAATAAAATAAACCAATCCATGGTTCATTTTAATTTCCATGAAAAATAACTTTCTTTATATAAATTTCTTTATTATGGTAAATCAATCCATGATTGATTTTATAAAATAAAATAAACCAATCCATGGCTCATTTTAATTTCCATGAAAAATAAACCAAACCTTGGTTTATATAAAAAATTTATATCATACATAATTTTATAAAACAAACCACACTTGATTTATTTTACAAATTGAACCAAACAATTTGATTCCCTCCCTTTGTTGTGGCCGACCAAGCAAAGAGGGTGGGGACCCTCTTTGGCCGGCCTATCCAGGCCACACCCCAATGAATTAAACTCATTTAATTCATCTATTAAGTCTTCAAAAGACTTATCCATTTTATGTTTCCGATGCGCCTCTGAAAAATTCAGATTCGACTTATCGTTTGGCTCAACCAAACCTAATCTCTCTTGATTGAAAAATCCAATTTTCAACTTGTTTTAAATCCCTCAGATTACTCGTAGTGCTTGTGACTAAATAGGCTTTCGATTTATGTTGGCCGTCTATAATTAACCAATTATAGAACGATCATGAGTGGCACCAAGTAGTACATCATAATCCCCTATTAATCGAAAGATCAACGGTTGACCTCAGAAACAATTCTGAAACCCTTCAGCAGCTATAATGAATCGTGCCCCATTCCCTTCACCATCTTATACCCACTTGGTTTAGGACATGGTCTATGTGTGTCAGTCCCCACTAGGCTGACTACGTCACACCTAGCCCAAGTAACGTTTTCTCGTCCTACGGATTCTAATTACTCTCATGTATCTAAGAGATTCATACTCTGAACATGTTATGCTCTGGCCAGAGGCTTTGAGTAACAATCCGACGATAGGCCTTGGGTATACATCTCCTCGCAAGGAGTGGTGAATCCTTTGTAAGTTGTTCAAACATCTTCGGGCACTTCGGCTTATACCCAATCATCCTGGGTCCACACCTCCTTGGAGATGCTTGCTTAAGAAGTCAAAGTATAAGTCTCCATGACCAAGATGACTTGAACACCGCAAGTCAAAGGAACATCGTACTTAAGCTGCAGTAAGAACTTCACTGACATGTCTATATGTAGACTACCATATGAAGTTTTACAGCCAGTCACTCCAATGAACTAGTTCCCTTAACTAGCATTCATGTTTATCTCCGGACATCCCAATGTCACCAGCCAGTGAGAATCAGCTGATTAGAGAATAACCCATGCTAGTCTCAACAGAATTGATAGTGTCCGTTTTTATCAATTCATCCACTAGGGACAATTTCAATACTTCACAATTGCACATGTAGAGATAATCACTAGTTGTGAATTCATCACACTCTCATGTTGTGAATTGTATTGCGGACATTCAGTAAATGAGTTTAAGATCTCAATCAAATACATAAACATGTATACTTAAATAGTGAATATTCATTTATTAAAATAAATGATTACAATCATAAGGCGATTGCCTTAGGACACTTTTCTCATATCACTAATAGCATATCCCTAGAATGAATCAGGTAAGTCTAAATAGCTCATCATTGACCTAACCATTTTCATAAGTGTCCTATACCTTCTTTCTGTAACTCCGTTCTGCTGGGGTGTGCCGGGTGCAGTTAGCTGGGACCGAATCCCAACTTCTGACAGGTAGCTCCTAAACTCCCAGAGAGGTACTCGCCACCACGATCTGATTGCAGTGTCTTGATACTTTTACCTCGATGTTTCTCCACATCAGCCTTGAATTCCTTGAACTTATCAAAGCATTTAGACTTGCGGTGCATCAGGTAAATGTACCCATATCTTGAATAATCATCAATGAAAGCGACGAAATATTCAAAACCTCCTCTTGCCTGGATTGACATAGGGCCACATACATCAGAATGAATAAGTTCTAACACCTCTTTTGCCCTATTCCCCTTAGCCTTGAAAGGCCTCTTGGTCATCTTCCCTTCCAAGCAAGATTCACAGGTCGGGAGATCCTCCACCACCAATGAACCCAAGGGCCCATCGGCTATCAACCTCTGAATCCTACTAAGGTTAATATGACGAAGCCTAAGGTGCCAAAGATATGTTTGATTCATCTTAGAAGGTTCGTTTCTCTTATTTAAGTTAGATAATGAGCTATTTACTTCAGTGTGCATCGTGGGAGGTTTTGGTTCTAGAGTATATAGATTGCCAACCGACGTACCCGAATAGATAATCTCTCTGTTTCTCTTAATAACAACTTTATTATCAAAAGTAACAGAATATCTATCCTTAAATAACTTAGAAACTGAAATTAAATTCTTTCTAAATGAAGGTACATAAAGGCAATCTATCAGAACTAACACTTTATTTCTCTCAAAAGATAAATAAAAGACTCCCACTGCTACTGCTGCTACTCTTGTAGCATTGCCTATGTAGTCCATGATTTCTTCATTCGCCAGCCGTCGGATTTCCTGGAACCCCTGCAGAATATTGCAGACATGGTCAATGGCTCTTGTATCTACACACCTGGTACTGGTAGATAGCACCGCTAAGCATGTTTCAACGACTAGGGCTGAAGAAATACCTTTGCTTTTATGACGGGGACAGTCCGCCTTCCAGAGCCCAGTTTGCTTGCATGTGAAGCACCTGCCCTTTGGCTTCTTCACACCAGTCCGGGGTCCTTGCGATGATCCTGCCTTCTTGAACCCACCTTGTTTCTTCTTCTTTCTGCCTTTCGGCTCAGAAGGAGAAGCCTTTTGAGTTACTAAGGCATGCGAGTTCTTCTGAAAGAGCGCCTCTACAGCCTGGAGTTCTCCTAGCAGTTCACCCAACGTATAATTGTTCTTGTTCAAATTATAGTTGAGGTTGAAATGCTCAAAACTATTCGGTAGAGACTGGAGTATGATATCGACCTGGGATTCCCCGTCGATTTCAGCTCCCAGAACCTCAATCTGATTGAGACGAGCCATCATCTTTAGGACATGCTCCCTAACGGGTGTCCCTTCAACCATAATGGTTGACATCAGACTCTTCATCGCACTTTGCCTAGCAGCTCGACCTTGGTGCCCGAAGTGGTCTTTAAGGTTCAGCATCATGTCACTGGCAGTGGGCATGACCTGATGCTGATGTTGCAGCACATTCGACATCGATGCAAAAATGTAACACTGCGCCATCTCATCTGCCTTTTTCCACTTCCTATAACGCTCCCTCAACTCTTCACCAGTGTCTTCTCTAGGCTATTCCGGACATTCTTCGAAGAGTACAAATTTGTACTCCTCAGCAGTGTGGACAATGTCTAGGTTCCTCTTCCAGTCAATGTAATTAGGGCCAGTAAGTTTATTGTCCTTAAGGATGGTTGCAAGTGGAGTAAAAGCGATTTATGAAAAACCTGAGAATCAAAACATACACTACTTTAGAAATCGAAAATAAATTGATTCCTCAAAACAATTAATTTTCGAATTTCACCAACACCCCTGTACACCGAGAAATTCGCATACCACGATGGTGTGGACGTATACGAATCCATACATTCGTAAGAGGAGGTTTTACCCATTGATCTTACTATCTTGTCAACCGAACTTTTTGACAAGCAAGATCAATAGTTGGTTTCCTTCAGCTCTGCAGAATAATAGCAGTGACTCCGATGGGGAGGATACTATTATTCACATCTAAGTGTGCACCATTACACGATACCAAGAAAATTATTTCTGATTATGTGCCTTCCGATGGGGAAGTCCACACGCTTTTCAATAATTTTTTATAGTCTTTTTCAACCCAGTAATCTACAGAACAAGTCCATCTGATGGGGAGGAAGGCACTCAGAGCCGACGCGCAGACTTATTCACATCACTTATCAAATTGTAATGGAAGCCGTGGGACCCTTAGGGTCCCTCTCCCACTTAATAGTTTATCTCGAGGAATTTTCTAGCACTACCACACAACCAAGCACACAACCAACAACATGAAAATAACAACTGTGAAAAATCCTAGATTTTCCAACTTTTATCGCCCCTTGGTCTCTCGTGTGCCTCCAGTCATGTCGTCATTTCATCCACTGCTCTCTTCCTTCTGCGCATGCTACCTTGAGGGTTCTCCGGGCCGAAATGAAGAGTTAATTATTTACATCATTGATCCTATACTCCACCAGGGAGTGTACATGAAATCTAGATCAACTGTAAAATAAAAAACTCAGCTAAACATGTCCCGTATTTAATTACAAAAAATTAAATACCAAGCCTCGTCGACCCCAAGGATTAAATTATTACAAAAATTGCAAACATTCACACAAATAATATTTTCGCCATGAAGATGGAATCTCACGCCTACAACACAAAGTTAGGCTTGTAACGCCCGTAAAATCATCTCAATATTTTTCTTTAAAATATTGATCACGCCTATATGGATTCTTGAGTAACATATGAATACTAGTATGAACCTTAGCATGATTTCTTATATGGAATAAAAAGCTAAGTACTAATGAGCCTTACATGGGCCCTTCTAGTACCATGGCTATTAGTGGACCTTGGGTATAATTTCAACATAAATAGAAATGAGTTCCAATTAGGAATATTAGCAAAACACTTGGTGGGCTCTTATGTGGGCCTTGCCAAAAATAAGAGTAAATGGAATAAAAAGAAAGTGCATGCACCAAGGATTGAACCTTGGACCTAGAATAGAGGCAAAGCATCACCATGCATGTACTAACTAATTCACCTAGCAAGGGAGTGCTATTGGAAAAGAAAGAAGATTTTAGTTTAGGCTAAAGTAGGTGAAGAGTCACCATGTGAAGAGGCACCATTCCCCTTCACTTAGTATAAAAGAAATGGATGAGAAGGGAAGAGACACTTAAGTTACTTTTCTCCTCTTTTCTTCCACCAAGGCTCTTCCTCTCCTCTCTTCTTCCTCCTTCTTGCCGTGAACCACAAGGAGGTTTTTCCCTTGGAAAACTTCACAAGAGGACTCCCTCTTGAAGATCCAAAGTTCCCTACAAGACTACAAGGGCAAGGGGTGTTCTAAGGTCAAGAAGGTCTTCATCTTTTTCTCTATTTAAGGTTTATAACCAAGACAACAAGAGGTAAGACTCCCTCACCTGTGGTATAATAGTTTTTATGTTGTCCTTCATGATTTAAGATTTGTTTGGGATCTATGTTGACAAAACTATGGAATTAGGGCCTCTAGGGTTTCGGCCAAGCACTTTTTAGGGTTTGCGATGATGTTATAACCTCACTTATGCTTCCTAATGCTTTCTCATGATAAATAAAGAATGAATTGTGAGTAGTGGAATTTTTGTAGCACCCTAAATACCTCATGATGTTTCGGCCACCCTCCCCTTTTCACGGTTAGGATTAGATCTAACCCTCCAAGCATGCTTAGTATGATTCCCTATGATACAATGGATGTTAATTGTGAGTTATATGAATTTTTCATGTCTTTATGATCCCTCTAGGGTTTCGGCCAAGACCCCTTTTCATGGTTAGAAATTAGGGTTAGCCCCATTCATGTGTTCTAATGGCTTCCTTGTAACGCCCGCCCTTATATCTACTCTCGGGGCGGGGTTACGTACAACTCAATCATATAGTAATATTTTTTTTTCTATTTCTAGCATGACATTAAAACAATAAAGCAAGGGCTAAGGACTAAGCATGCTTGTTTAACTATCAAAGTCATTCTATAACATGATAAATTCACCAGTAATGTAACTCATAACATAATCAAATATAAAAGACTTCTAAAGGTAAACATTGTCATGCTAGGTCAATCTTAATCACCAACACTTATTGTCAGGGAACATAAACATAGACACATTAAGTAGATATAGGATCATTCTTTCCCGAGCCACCACCCCACACATCTTCAGCCTCCTGCCTCTTCCTTCCATTTAAGTGTTATCTGCAGCATAAGACAACACATAAACTAGTAAGCATAAATGCTTAGTAAGGATCCTGTCCTACTCGCTAAATCCATACGAAAGCATAACATGTACACCTAATAAATCATAAGCATAAGTTCATCAAAGCATATTAAACATTCAAGTTTCTAACATGCAATATCAAGTACCTTAAGCATACTCTTCACATATTACAAATATTTTCAATGAATGTTTTCAAAACATTTCCATAATGGTATTACTTAAAAATACATCCATATCATATTGGGCCCTGTTGTGTACCAACTATCGCGCGGAACTATTGCGCGTTCCCTAATGAATTGGGGTAGCGAGCCACCAAGTCATTAGAGCAGGACCCTTCCGTCCTACCGGAGCCACGTTAACATGCACCCCGGATTTGTTTAACGACCCCCTTCCGAGTCGGGTACACAACTTAAAAGTAAAATACTTATCATGCTGTTACATATATGCTAAGGGATACTCCATATTCACTCTTATGGGACACACCACTCTTCAAGGGTGCTCATGATCCCGTAGGGACACACCACACAACATAAGGGGTGCTCTTGATCCCATACTTATTTGAGTATCCATTTAAGCATTTTAACATATCACATGCAATTTCATAAATGTACCCCATGGGCTATAAGGCATGCTCATACATACATTATATTTCATACATGTTCATATATTCATCATATTTCATACATGTTCATACATGCATCATATGTCATACATGTTCATATATTCATCATATTTCATACATGTTCATACATGCATCATATGTCATACATGTTCATATATACATCACATTTCATACATGTTCATCATATTTCATCATGCATCATATTTCAACCACTTACCCTACCTTAGACCTGACAAGCTTTGGTCACATAGGTCATACTCATATCGTAGAAAGTGGTAGCATGCTATCAATTAAGATTTCAATCAGACATCTCATTTAAACACCTCATACATAAACATATCAAAGCATGCTAACAATTAAGGTTTCCTTATCAACCATTCCATTTAACACCACATACATATACATATGATCATCCCCAACCATAAACATATATCATAGGGTAGTTTGACCTTTACAAACCCTAGTCCTAGTGGGTTGGCCGAAACATCAAGAGTAGGGAAATATCAGGACTTTTGCATTAATCATTCACACATACATTTATTCAAACACCTCATACATAAACATATCATAGCATGCTAACAATTAAGGTTTACATATCAACCCTTCCATTTAACACCACATACATATACATATGATTATCCCCAACCATAAACATATATCATAGGATAATTAATTTTCACAAACCCTAAAGTCTATGCCTTGGCCGAAAGTCCTATGATAGGGCAAGTTCAATTTTTGGCAATGAAATATTCACACAACCATCTATACAACACCTTGTATACACTATCATACAATATACTAAGCATGGATACATTATGTGATAATCCAATCCTCACTAACCCTAATTCCTAGGTCTTGGCCGAAACCCATCTAAACCCTAACCCTAGTTTCATAGGGTAGGAGTATCAAATATTCATACAAACATATATTCAAACACTTGATCTACATTCCTAAGCATGAATCCATTATAGAAAATCATAAAATCCCCAAACCCTAATTTCTATCATGCTTGGCCGAAAGTTGTAGGGCACCAAAACCCTAATTCTTGTTATCACACATGATGGAAAAATAACATAAATTCATACTCTAAGTTCCTAGGGATATCCTCATGCATCAAGAAGCAACCAAAGCCCATAAGTGGGTGGTGGCCGAAACTTTGTAGGGTACCAAACCCTAACTTTTGTTTTTCCAAAAATTTGGAAACATCACATATGAGTATAAAGTTCCTAGGGGTACTAGCATGCATCAAAGTATGATCAAAAGTCTTCTCTTGGACCCCCTTACAAGGAGTGGCCGAAACTTCCACTAGGGAAGTTCTTGTGAATTTTCCAAAGAACAAAACAAGCAAACATTCAATAGCGATTATGCCACAGGCGAGAGGATACTTACATCCTTTCGCTTGGATTTCTCTTTCTCTTACTCCGTAGGGTACCCTAGATTTGTAGGGCAAGTGAAAATCCTTTCCGAATCTTCTCTAGGGCTCCTTAGACTTAGTAGTGGCAAGAACCTTCAAAGGTCTTCTTCCTTCCAACTTTTCTAGGGCTAGAACCCTAGACTTGATTTTTGAAAATGAGAAGGAGAGGGGGAGAGGGTCTCGGTGGGGAAGAGTGAAGAGGAAGAAGAAAAGAAGAGAAGGAAGTTACTCCAACTTCCCCTTATTTATACTTTTCTCATGAAAAGACATGTCTCTTCACTCTTACACACTTAACAAGCATGTTTCTCATCCTCTCAACAAGAAACAATGCTTGGTGTAGTGGTTAAGACATGGAGAGTGCAACTAGGAGGTTCAAGGTTCAATCCTTGCCCCCTCCTTTTTATCACCTTTTGCACTAATCCATATCAAAGCCCACTAAGCCAAGCCCATCATGAAATTTCATAATATTTCATGTTTATGAATTCATAATATTTTCTAATATTTTTCCTGAATTCATAACATTATTTACATAATATTTTATAAATATTATTCACATAATATTTCATGATAATAATATTTCATGAATTCAATACTATTGCATATTTATGAATTCATAATATTTCATAACATTTCATGATACTATTTCATGAATTCCATAATATTTCATATTTATGAATTCATAATATTTCATAATATTTCATGATACTATTTCATGAATTCCATAATATTTCATATTTATGAATTCATGATATTTCATAATATTTCATGATACTATTTCATGAATTCCATAATATTTCATATTTATGAATTCATAATATTTCATAATATTTCATGATACTATTTCATGAATTTCACCATATTTCATATTCATGAATTTATATATTTCCTAATATTTCATATGTGAAATTTCGGGGCGTTATATTCCTATGGCATTGTATGTATTGTATGGGTGTTATGTTACTTATGGTACCTCACATGTTACTTGAATAATGGGACTTCCATCTACAACTTTCGGCCAAGCACCATGTCTAGGGTTTGGGTTAGTCTAAGGTTTCAAGTGTACTTGTTTATGGCTTATTATGATGTAGATATAAATTCAAGCATGTTGTATGAATTTTATGATGCCTAAAACCTAACATTATGTGTTATGCATCACAACCTTGTATGCTTATGTTGTGTGCCTTGCTTTAGTAGGTTTTATTCATGAATGTTTTAAACCATATACCATGAACACATGTGTTGTGAAGTATGCATCATGTTTATGAAGAATTATGCATGCATTAGGTTAAAGGCCTTGAACATATCTATGATGAGATATATATTAAGGTTATGTAGACCTACGCATGTTTATGTTGAATGTCATGAACCTATGTTGTATGTATCATGTTCATATAGATCCTACCCATGCATGCTTTAAGATAGATACCATGATCATGTATGCTATGTGATATGTACCATGTATGTAAAAACTTATCTATGCATGCTTACATTATGTACCATGATAATGCAAGATTTATGAACTAAGATGATGTTTATGCCTTAGGGCATAATTATGTATGTATGTCATGCCTTATGAATGAAGATGATGTTTATGCCTCTAAGGCATAATGATGTGTGCATGACATACCTTATGAATCAAGTCTATGTTTGTGCCTTTAAGTCATAATGATGTTATGCATTAACTATGAATGATGAAATGCTAAGAATGCTTTATACCATGCTTCATGTATTAAGATCATGTTTATGTCTTTAATTATGCTATGTAAGTTCTATAAATGATGAAATACCAAGAGCATTTCTTATGATGTAAAAAGAAGCATGTGAAGCTATTTTACATTATGGATGGGCTTGTACCGGACCAAAGTAAGGTCCAAGGGATGGGCTCCTTAGAAAGCCTCAGTGCTGGCACAACCGTAGCTATCCTCGGTTCTGGGACTACCGTAGCTGACCAACAGTGATGTGCTCCTTAGAAAGCCTCGGTGCTGGGACTACCGTAGTTGTCCTCAGTTCTGGACTACCGTAGCTGTCCCTAGGTTGAAGGTAACCTAGTACCCTAGTAGGTCGAGACTAGCTACCTCTCATTTACTTAGGGATACACGGAAATGATGGATGTATGTATGTGGTACAAGCCGGGGCCCCCCAGGGCGGCCCCCCATGATGTTGAGATTTATGTTTAAGTATTTATAATTATGATTTTCAAATAAGCATCCTTATGTTATGTGCATTTAACTCATGCATTCATTCATGTTATGCATCCATTCCATGTCAAGTATTTTATATGCTTATGTTTTATGTCAAGAACTTCTCTATGTCAAGTATGTTATGTGCTTATATTTTATGTCAAGTACTTCTTATGCCATGAGCTCTATGCACTTTTATTACATGTTAAGCACTTCTATATGATTATGTGTATTCATGTACATCTATATGCCTTCTCATGTCAAATGTTTTATGAATACCTTCTCATGATATGCTTTTGTTTTATGTTACACGCTCTATGTTATGTCTTTTCATTGACTATATGTGATGTATGATTTTAGTGAGTAGGAAAGGGTCTTACTAAGCCTATGTGCTTATAAGTTTTATTTTCTTATACCGCAGATCAAGCAAGAGGATACTAAGCTAAGGGAAGCAGTAGGAGGGGCATGTGTGTGTGTGTGTGGCAGTGACATGGCAAAAGTAAAAGAAAAGATCCTATTACTCATAATTGTCTTGTGTCTTATGTTGCATTGTCATCTTTAGTTATCATGCTATACTTTATGATGGTTTTTCCTAAAGAACAACTTACTAGGAAGATTTTATTTCTTATGTTACTTATGAACAACTTATGTGGATTCCTAAATTGTGCTTTATTGCTATACTTATCATTGCTAAATTATGATGTTAACATGCTATACCATGATGTGTTCGTCTAGAACAATATGTTGGCTTTAAGCTTGATGGTAGGATAAGTTATGTTTAATGCAAGCATGTTCAAGAATGTTATGTCTCACTAGTTTTTAAGTTACGACAATGCTAAGTTTACAAGTGACCATGTTTAGGAATGATAGTTAAGACGTGTCATCATGATTCAAGTTTTAATTGCATGGTTTAAACGCATATGTATGAAGTTTTAAATTATTCCGCTGCATTAAGATCTCCATATGTGTATATGTATGTTTGCGTAGCGCCGCCTTTCGCCTACATCGTAGGGCGGGAAGGGCGGGCGCTATAGGTTGGTATCAAAGTGAAAAATTGTCATCTCACTAGACACACATAAGCCTTCTTCCTGCAGCTTCCAAGTATGTACCTCTGTGCATACCTTACTTTCTTTTTTGATTCTTGAATATTCAAGTATGAATGATACCTTATGATAGAGAGTACTTTTAGGATATGTAAATATGAACGATACCTTACCTTACTTTATGATATCGAATACTTTAGAGTTTGATATGCGGGTAGGAATAACAATAACTTATAATAGCCTTTTTGGGTCATATTATTTCCAAAGACGGAGTTATGGTAGACCCAATAAAGATTGAAGCTGTGAGTAACTGGAGCAGGCCGAAGAACGCCAGTGAAATCAGAAGCTTCCTCGGGCTGGCAGGATATTATCGAAAATCTGTGGAGGACTTCTCGAGATTTGCAGCCCCTCTAACGGCTCTCACCCGGAAGAATAAAAAGTACGAATGGATGGAAAATTGCGAAAGGAGTTTCCTGGAACTAAAAAGAAGACTTACAAGTGCTCCGATTCTTACTCTTCCGGAAGGTAACCAGAGCTTCGACATGTACAGCGATGCCTCCAAATTGGGTCTCGGAGCTATACTTATGCAGAGTGGTAAAGTCATTGCCTACGCCTCTAGACAACTCAAAGAACATGAAAACAACTACGCCACTCACGATCTAGAACTGGCCGCCATGGTCTTCACTCTCAAAATATGGAGGCATTATCTATATGGAGCGCAGTGTAGGATTTATACAGACCACCAGAGTCTGTGATACTTCTTCACTCAGAAAGACCTAAATATGAGACAACGCCGATAGCTTGAGTTAGTGAAGGATTATGACCGCGAGATCTTCTACAATCCAGGGAAGGCAAACAAAGTGGCCGATGCACTCAGCCGGAAGTCCAGTGCCACCTTGATGTCCTTATCGGTATTACCCTACCCACTCAAAAGAGAAATTATTAATTACGGGGTCGAGATCATTTTCGGGTGGCTTTCTACCATGACCATATCACCGACGTTGTTTGACGACATATTAGAAAAATAAAATGGTGATCCGAGTCTTCAGAGAATCAAGCAGGAGATTCTAGAAGGAAAGGGCGATGGATTTTGTATCGCTGACAGTGGAGTATTATACCTTAGGGATCGTCAATGTATCCCTAATAATCCGGAGCTGCGGAAGGAAATATTAGCAGAAGCTCAAGGAACCCCTTATTCGATGCATCCGGGATCCACCAAAATGTATCAAGACCTGAAGGAGAAATTCTGGTGGTCTGGTATGAAGAGGGACGTGGCTCAGCATGTCAGCACTTGCTTGACCTGCCAATGAGTGAAAGCGGAACACTAGCGACCCGGAGGAGTTCTGCAACCACTTCCAATTCCAGAATGGAAATGAGAAGATATCTCTATGGATTTCATTTCAGGACTTCCCAAGACTACAAACGAATATGATGCGATATGAGTAATTGTGAACAAATTGACGAAGTCTGCCCATTTCCTAGCAATCAAGATAACCTATTCGATTGAGCAACTAGCTCAATTATATGCTAAGGAGATAATCAGACTTCACGGAGTTCCCAAGACCAACATCTCAGATATTGACGGTCGCTTTACCTCACATTTTTGGGAATGCGTCCAGAAGTCTCTTGGCACTAAACTACGATTCAGTACCGCCTTCCACCCTTAGACTGACGGGCAAACTGAACGAGTGAATCAAGTACTGGAGGACATGTTGTGAGCTTGTGCCCTGGATTTAAAAGGGAGTTGGTGCCGATATATGTGTTTAGCGGAATTCACTTACAATAATAGCTACCAAGCTACTATCGGAATGACACCTTATGAAGCGTTGTACGGGAGGAGATGTAGGTCTCCGATCTGTTGGTACGAAGGTGGCAAAAAGAAGGAAATGGGGCACATGACGGATTTTATCGACGACACCACCCGAGCTATATAGAACATACGACAACGAATAGAAGTTGCTCAGAGCCGGCAGAAGAATTATGTGGATGTCCGACGTAGGCCCCTGGAATTCGATGTTGGAGATTTGGTATTCCTCAGAGTGACCCCTATGAAAGGGGTAACTAGATTTGGGAAGAAAGGAAAACTAAGTCCGCGTTATGTGGGATCGTACCAGATCCTGAAAAGAGTCGGCAAGGTGGCTTATGAGCTGGAGCTGCCCCAAGAGATGTCAGCTATTCATAACGTGTTCCATGTGTCGATGCTCAAGAAGTGTATTCCAAACGCAAACCAAGTAATCGAGCCGTAGACAGTACAAGTTCAGGAGGACCTAAGTTTTGAAAGCTGACCTATCTAGATCCTTGATCGGGAAGTCAAAAAGCTAAGGAACAAGGAGGTACCCTTAGTCAAGGTCCTATGGCAAAGTCAACGGTTCGAGGAAGCCACCTGGGAATGCTAGGACGAGATGAGACGCAAGTACCCGGAGCTTTTCTAAGTTCGAGGACGAACTTTCATGAGGTATGGGGGATTGTAACGCCCGTAAAATCCTCTCAATATTTTTCTTTAAAATATTGATCATGCCTATATGGATTCTTAGGTAACATTTGAATACTAGCATGAACCTTAGCATGATTTCTTATATGGAATAAAAAGCTAAGTACTAATGGGCCTTACATGGGCCCTTCTAGTACCATGGCTATTAGTGGACCTTGGGTATAATTTCAACATAAATAGAAATGAGTTCCAATTAGGAATATTAGCATAACTCTTGGTGGGCTCTTATGTGGGCCTTGGCAAAAATAAGAGTAAATGGAATAAAAAGAAAGTGCATGCACCAAGGATTGAACCTTGGACCTAGAATAGTGGCAAAGCCTCATCATGATGCACTAACTAATTCACCTAGCAAGGAAGTGATATTGGAAAAGAAAGAAGATTTTAGTTGAGGCTAAAGGAGGTGAAGAGTTACCATGTGAAGAGGCACCATGCCTCTTCACTTAGTATAAAAGAAATGGATGAGAAGGAAAGAGATACTTAAGTTACTTTTTTCCTCTTTTCTTCCACCAAGGCTCTTCCTCTCCTCTCTTCTTCCTCCTTCTTGCCGTGAACCACAAGGAGATTTTCCCCTTGGAAAACTTCACAAGAGGACTCCCTCTTGAAGATCCAAAGTTCCCTACAAGACTACAAGGACAAGGGGTGTTCTAAGGTCAAGAAGGTATTCATCTTTTTCTCTATTTAAGGTTTATAACCAAGACAACAAGAGGTAAGACTACCTCACCTGTGGTATAATAGTTTTTATGTTGTCCTTCATGATTTAAGATTTGTTTGGGATCTATGTGTTGGGACCGGGTGCATGTCGACAAGGATATGAGTTCGTAAAATTTTAAATTTTACGTGCAGCGGAAGAATTTGCATAAAATAATTTCCTAAATTATTTTAACTTCGTATCTAGCATGCAACCTTATAGTGTGTTGACATAATCATAAAATAAAACTTTGCGGAAAAGTAAACCAATTTACTAAGTACCTTTCGTAACTCGAAGTAAGGGACGAGATCCAACCGTAGCGTCCCTTGGAAGCTCCGCCTCTATTCGCGTCCACGCCGAGTTCTCTTCGGGATGACTTCGCAAAGTCATGAGTTTTGTGCCGACGAGAACTACTAGATTCTCTATAGGCACAACAAGAAAGATCAAGAGAGGAAAGGGAAACTAACCAACAAGAAGCGGAATCCAAATTCCGGGAAGAGAGGAGTCGCTATCCGCTTCTTCTTCTTCTTGTTCGGGTTCTCCTTCTTCTTGAAGCTCACGGCACCCTTTGGTTGGGTAGAGATTGCGCCGGCCCTAAGCCTCCAAGTGGGCGCCGGCCCTAAGACTCCAAGAGTGGGCGCCGGCCCTAAGGGAGGAGAGGGGAGGGAGAAGAGAAGAGAGAGAGGGAGAGCTCTTCACAACTTGATTAGTTGATTGGGAATAAGGGCTTGCCTTTGGTTCCTTTATATAGTAGCAACTCCTTTGCTAAGTCTCCCTCTTAACGGAATTAACGGAATTAGTTATAAGAAATTTATCTTATAAATTCTCTTATTAATTATTCCGTTTAAGCCGATTCTTATTATAACTAATTTATAATAAAACAAATTCTTCTTCTCTTTAAATTATGGAATAAATTTTATAAGAAATTTATAAACATTCTTATTATGGAAAAATCAATTCTTAATTGATTTTATAAAATTAAAATAAACCAATTCATGGATTATTTTAACCTCCATAAAAAGAATAAATTTCTACAAATTTATTTATATAAATTTCTTTATACAAATTTATTTATCCATAATTTATAAAACAAATCACACTAGATTTATTTTATTAATTAAACCAAATAAATTGATTTAATTCCCTTTAATGGCCGGCCACCACAAGGAGGGTTAGCACCCTCTTTGGTCGGCCAAACCAACCCGAACCGGTCGCGAATTAAACTCATTTAATTCGCCCAATAAGCCTTCAAAAGACTTAGCCATTTTTAGCTTCCACTGCGCCTCTGATTAACTCAGATTCGACTTATTTCTCATGATCGGAAAATCTAATTTTCAACTCGTTTTAAATCCCTCGGATTACTCGTAGTGCGTGTGACTAAATAGGCTTTCGATTTATGTTGGCCGTCTATAATCAACCAATTATAGAACGATCATGAGTGGCACCTAGTAGTACATCATGACCCCCAATTAATCGAAAGATCAATGATTTGACCTCAGAAGAAATTATTCTGAAACCCTTCAGCAGCTCTAATGAATCATGCCTCATTCCCTTCATCATCTTATACCCACTTGGTTCAGGACATGGTCTGTATGTGTGTCAGTCCCCACTAGGCTGACTACGTCACACCTAGCCCAAGTAAAGTTCTCTCGTCCTTTGGATTTCTAATTACTCTCATGTATTTAAGAGACTCATACTCTAAACATATCATGCTCTGGCCAGAGACTTCGAGTAACAATCCGACGATAGGCCTTGGGTATACATCTCCTCGCAAGGAGTGGTGAATCCTTTGTAGGCTGTTCAAACATCTTCGGGCACTTCAGCTTATACCCAATCATCCTGGGTCCACACCTCCTTGGAGATGCTTGCTTAAGATGTTAATGTATAAGTCTCCATGACCAAGATGACTTGAACACCGCAAGTCAAAGGAACATCGCACTTAAGCTGCAGTAAGAACTTCATTGACATATCTATATAGATAACCATATGAAGTCTTACAGCTAGTCACTCCAATGAACTAGTTCCCTTAACTAGCATCTATGTTTATCTCCGGACATCCCAATGTCACCAGCCAGTGAGAATCAGCTGATTAGAGAATAACCCATGCTAGTCTCAACAGAATTGATAGTGTCCGTATTTATCAATTCATCGACTAGGGATATTTTCAATACTTCACAATTGCACATTAGAGATAATCACCAGTTGTGATCCCATCACAAATTCTCTTATGCTGTGAATTGTATTGCGGACATTCAGTAGATGAGTTTAAGATCCCAATCAAATACACAAAACATGTATAATCAAATAGTGAATTATCATTTATTAATATAAATGTTTACATCATAAGGCGATTGCCTTAGGACATTTCTCTCATATCACTAACAAACTCCCACTTGGCCTAATGCCAATCGCTACGGTATCCAATACCACAGGCTCTAACATGACCCTCAAACTTGTTTTGAGGCAAGGCCTTAGTTAAAGGATCCGCTAAATTCCTTTCAGTGGGGTTTTTCTCAATTTGTATGTCATTCCTACTTATAATCTCTCTGATCAGATGATAGCGGCGAAGCACGTGTTTGGATCGTTGATGAGACCTTGGTTCCTTTGCTTGTGCAATAGCTCCATTGTTGTCGCAGTAAACCGGCACTGCTTCATCAATAGTTGGAACCTCATCAAGTTTCAAGACAAACTTCTTGATCCAAACTACTTCCGTGGTATAATCCGCTACGGTATCTTGTTTGGAACTTTTCCAACTTACTGCGCCTCCATTCAAAGTAAATACGTATCCAGACTGCGATTTGGAGTCATCCTTATCTGTCTGGAAACTGGCATCTGTATACCCACGTATTACCATATTTCCTTCTCCATATATTAGGAACACATCCTTAGTTCTTCTTAAGTACTTAGGGATTGTCTTGACAGCCGCCCAATGATCCATTCCTGGATCCGACTGGTATCTGCTTGTGACGCTCAAAGTATACGATACATCGGGCCTAGTACATAACATAGCATACATGATAGATCCTATTGCGGATGCATAGGGAATATTATTCATGCAAATCCTCTCGTCTTCTGTGCGCGGACACATAGACTTTGAAAGGTTGATCCCATGCCTGATGGGAAGGTAACCTTTCTTGGATTCCGACATGCTAAACCTTTTAGCACTCGGTCTATATATGTAGACTGCGAAAGACTAAGCAACCGTTTTGATCTATCTCTATAGATTCTAATCCCAAGGATATAGTTGCTTC
>JAGFNQ010002778.1:18168-56380 GCA_024364735.1 Boesenbergia rotunda
AGCATCCGAATGGATTTAAGCATAATTACCTTCCGTGTCGGTTTTCTTCTTGAAAACCCACTTGCACCCTATGGGCTTAATCCCTTCAGGTGGTTTAACCAAGTCCCACACTTGATTTTCGTACATGAAATCCATTTCCGACTTCATGGCCTCAAGCCATTTGTCCCTTTCTAAACTTTTCAGAACATCTTCATAACTGATAGGTTCATCATCACTTATGAGTAACACGTCGTTCGATTCTCTTACGAGAAATCCGTATCTCTCTGGAATATTGCGTGTCCTATCAGACCTACGAAGAGGTGGTGTTGTTTTAGGTTCAACTGATAGCTCATCATTATGAGTTATCGGTTGTGGGTCTAGACTAGGTATCTTTGTAATGTCTATTGGAGTTTCTTGAACTTCATCAAGTTCAATGCCACTCCCACTATTTTCTTGTAAAAGAAATTCTTTTTCTAGAAATACAGCATGCCTTGAAACAAACACCTTTTGCTCCAAGGGATGATAGAATTGGTAACCCTTCGTTTCATTAGGGTATCCAATAAATAGACATTTATCAGACTTAGCATCCAATTTGTCTGATACAATCCGCTTCACATAAGCAGGACAACCCCATATCTTAAGGTGAGTTAAGTGAGGTTTCTTACTATTCCAAATCTCATATGGAGTAGTAGAGACTACCTTGGTCGGGACTCTGTTTTACAAGTAAAACAGCTGTCTTAAAGTGCATAACCCCAAAAGGATTTTGGAAGAGTTGTATGATTCATCATAGACCTAACCATGTCCATCAAGGTTCGGTTGCGCCTCTCAGATACACCATTATGCTGTGGTGTATATGGCGGAGTCCATTGGGACAATATCCCATTGTCCCTAAGATAATCTTGAAACTCTTGACTTAAGTATTCACCACCCCGATCGGATCGAAGTATTTTAATACTTTTGCCAAGTTGTTTCTCTACTTCATTTCTGAAACTCTTTGAATTTCTCAAAAGCTTCAGATTTGTGTTTCATCAAGAACACATACCGAATCGTGAGTGATCATCGATAAAGGTGATGAAGTAGCTATAGCCTCCTTGTGCTAGAGTTGACATTGGTCCACATACATCGGTATGTATTAGACCAAGCAATTCTCCCACTGGATTACCTTTTCCGGAAAAGGGTAATTTGGTCATCTTGCCTTTTAAGCATGATTCGCATGTATCAAATGAACCGGGTTCAAATGATTCCAAAATTCCACATCGGTGTAATTCGGTCATGCGTTTCTTACTTACATGGCCAAGACGACAGTGCCAAGTGTAGGAGTCTATTCGATTATCTATTCGAGCACGTTTGTTGCTAACTTCGATATTGAAAACGTCACTGGATAAATCTAACGTGTAGATGCCATTGCACAAAGTTCCATTCCCATAAAGAACGCCATTTAAAGTTATGTAACAACAATTGTTACTAAAAGTTAAATGATAACCCTTTTCATTTAAGCATGAAATAGATACAATGTTCTTTATTAACGAAGGAACGAAATAACAATTATCCAATTCTAAGACATGTCCAGTGGGGAGCTTTAGCAAATATGTTCCGATGGCAATAGCAGCAATCTTTGCTCCATTTCCAACTCGCAAATTCGCCTCTCCGTTGACGAGTCTTCTTCTATTCCTTAGCCCCTGTATGTCATTACATATATGTGAGCTACACCCAGTATCAAGTACCCAGGTATTTGAGGAAATAGAGTGACATTCAATAACGAAGATACTTGAAGAGGATGGGGCATCGAATGCCTTCTTCTTCAAGGACTCAAGATAAACCTTGCAGTTTCTTCGCTAGTGACCCTCCTTGCCACAGTGATGGCAAGTGCCTTTTAGGGTATTTTCAGTCTTTTTGGCCTTTTTCTTCTTTCCCTTATTCTATTCTTTGGCCTTCCTCTTAGAACCTTTCTTCGAGGAACCAACTAACAGTACCGTCTTTTGATCCTGCTTCATAGAAGGCTCTACAGTCTTCAGCAGGTTGAGCAACTCAGGAAACTGGTCTGGAGTTGCATTTTTGGGAGGACGGTTGGGAAGTTGATCTTCAAGGACATAAGCAAGCTTCTTCGCCTTGAGGACTATCCTTAGGTTTCGAAGCCAGTCCATGAAGTTCGGCCCAGTCAGTTTATTGGTGTCCAAAATGGAACGCAAGTTTAGGGAAGACATGATCGAGTGATTATCCTAGAAATACAAATTGAGATTATGTGAGAAGAATGATTAATGAATGTATCAACATACATAAATAAAATCCTATTTATTTTTCAAATTGAATAACCCTTTTTATCAATTCGGGAGATCGTAGGAACATCTCCAAATAGGTTGATATCCAACCATAGATAAGAACAACCATGACTGTGGCCATCAAGTTTTTCTTAGCTATGAAGGTAGGTAATTACACCGATTACATATCACATATATGTAACTATCACTTTATGCTATCAACTAATTGAATGTTTGCATAAATCATTGGGTTGTTAACTCATTAACAAGTATGTAACATTTTACATAGCACCCAACTGCACCTCTCTTTACATCGACCTTGGCTGTGGCACAACAAATCGATGCTCCAAGCTTAAGGCTGACCCATTAATCAAGAAATAGTTTTAATATGGTTGGAGCTCATTCAACCGTTTAGTCAGGCTTGGATGTGTCCAACAACCAAAACTAAGGATTGACCTCTGACTGCAACTATATTATTCATAAACTAATTCCATGGTTTGAACATGTTGAGGTTCAAGTCAGGCATGGATGTGTCCATCAACCCAAACGAGAAACAAAACTCCGGTTCTAACCATATTAATGGAAGGTGTTAGCCTTAATATTTTGTAAGGGGTTTTGGGTCTCATCTTTTCCTTTTTAATGCACATTCATGACATATGTCATGACTAACAATTTCCTTAATAAAGTATGTATGTGACTTAAGTTATCAAGTCTCATTAATTGAATTAGGAACCGGATTTACTCATTCTAATTTCATACTTTATTAAAGGAATTGTTTTGGGAAACAATTTCCTAAATTGTCATAATCAATTTCGAAAATAATATGTTTAAGACTTTGATTTCTCTAAATCAAATCTTATTAAATTAAGAGGCAATTCCCTTAATTCAACGACATATTATTTTCATGAAAATCTCATTTAAGAAAACTCTATAGGAAACCATTTTCCTAATTAATTTTGGAGACAACAATATGTAAGAGAATCACCTCTTAAATCAAATTTCCAAGATTTGATCACATATTTTATTCATGGATTAATTAATTACAACAAATTGTTTTCTAAGGGTGGCTCCCCGAGGCTCAGATACCCAAAGAAAAGTAATTTGTCGTAAATCCAATTTGGTCCGCTCCCCGAGGCGTAACCAAATTAGACATGACAATTTTATTCAAAATGGGAATTTAAATTATAATAACTAACTTTAAATTGGACGGCTCCCCGAGGCTCAATCCAAAATAAAGAATTATGTTAATAATTTAAAACCAATTCGAATTTAATTGTCAATTAATAATCCATAAATTTGTCTAGACTTTCTTGAAAGAAAGTGCCCAAAATCGCGAGATTTCATAATAGGTTTTCAGAATAATTGTAAGTTTCTGGTACAAAGAAAACATACATATTTCCAAAATTGGAAAATTTCCAGAATAGGAAATTTCCAAAATTGGAAAGTTTCCAAAGATCGGAAGTTTTCACAATTATCATAAAATTTCAGAAACTAGGATATTTCAAAAGTTTGTGAAATTTCATGAGGATTTCCAAACTTTGAAATTCCTAAATCTAAAATTTATTATAATCGGAAAGTTTCCATAATTGAAAATTTTTCCAAAATTGAGATCATGACAAAGTTTTTCACAAAACAACTTTATGATTATGTCGAACACTAACCGGCTCTGATACCACTATTGGGACCGGGTGCATGTCGACAAGGATACGAGTTCGTAAAATTTTAAATTTTACGTGCAGCGGAAGAATTTGAATAAAATAATTTCCTAAATTATTTTAACTTCGTATCTAGCATGCAACCTTATAGTGTGTTGACATAATCATAAAATAAAACTTTGCGGAAAAGTAAACCAATTTACTAAGTACCTTTCGTAACTCGAAGTAAGGGACGAGATCCAACCGTAGCGTCCCTTGGAAGCTCCGCCTCTATTCGCGTCCACGCCGAGTTCTCTTCGGGATGACTTCGCAAAGTCACGAGTTTTGTGCCGACGAGAACTACTAGATTCTCTATAGGCACAACAAGAAAGATCAAGAGAGGAAAGGGAAACTAACCAACAAGAAGCGGAATCCAAATTCCGGGAAGAGAGGAGTCGCTATCCGCTTCTTCTTCTTCTTGTTCGGGTTCTCCTTCTTCTTGAAGCTCACGGCACCCTTTGGTTGGGTAGAGATTGCGCCGGCCCTAAGCCTCCAAGTGGGCGCCGGCCCTAAGACTCCAAGAGTGGGCGTCGGCCCTAAGGTAGGAGAGGGGAGGGAGAAGAGAAGAGAGAGAGGGAGAGCTCTTCACAACTTGATTAGTTGATTGGGAATAAGGGCTTGCCTTTGGTTCCTTTATATAGTAGCAACTCCTTTGCTAAGTCTCCCTCTTAACGGAATTAACGGAATTAGTTATAAGAAATTTATCTTATAAATTCTCTTATTAATTATTCCGTTTAAGCCGAGTCTTATTATAATTAATTTATAATAAAATAAATTCTTCTTCTCTTTAAATTATGGAATAAATTTTATAAGAAATTTATAAACTTTCTTATTATGGAAAAATCAATTCTTAATTGAATTTATAAAATTAAAATAAACCAATTCATGGATTATTTTAACCTCCATAAAAAGAATAAATTTCTACAAATTTATTTATATAAATTTCTTTATACAAATTTATTTATCCATAATTTATAAAACAAATCACACTAGATTTATTTTATTAATTAAACCAAATAAATTGATTTAATTCCCTTTAATGGCCGGCCACCACAAGGAGGGTTAGGACCCTCTTTGGTCGGCCAAACCAACCCGAACCGGTCGCGAATTAAACTCATTTAATTCGCCCAATAAGCCTTCAAAAGACTTAGCCATTTTTAGCTTCCACTGCGCCTCTGATTAACTCAGATTCGACTTATTTCTCTTGATCGGAAAATCCAATTTTCAACTCGTTTTAAATCCCTCGGATTACTCGTAGTGCGTGTGACTAAATAGGCTTTCGATTTATATTGGCCGTCTATAATCAACCAATTATAGAACGATCATGAGTGACACCTAGTAGTACATCATGAACCCCAATTAATCGAAAGATCAACGATTTGACCTCAGAAGAAATTATTCTGAAACCCTTCAGCAGCTCTAATGAATCATGCCTCATTCCCTTCACCATCTTATACCCACTTGGTTCAGGACATGGTCTGTATGTGTGTCAGTCCCCACTAGGCTGACTACGTCACACCTAGCCCAAGTAACGTTCTCTCGTCCTTTGGATTTCTAATTACTCTGATGTATTTAAGAGACTCATACTCTAAACATATCATGCTCTGGCCAGAGACTTCGAGTAACAATCCGACGATAGGCCTTGGGTATATATCTCCTCGCAAGGAGTGGTGAATCCTTTGTAGGCTGTTCAAACATCTTCGGGCACTTCAGCTTATACCCAATCATCCTGGGTCCACACCTCCTTGGAGATGCTTGCTTAAGATGTTAAAGTATAAGTCTCCATGACCAAGATGACTTGAACACCGCAAGTCAAAGGAACATCGCACTTAAGCTGCAGTAAGAACTTCATTGACATATCTATATAGATAATCATATGAAGTCTTACAGCTAGTCACTCCAATGAACTAGTTCCCTTAACTAGCATCCATGTTTATCTCCGGACATCCCAATGTCACCAGCCAGTGAGAATCAGCTGATTAGAGAATAACCCATGCTAGTCTCAACAGAATTGATAGTGTCCGTATTTATCAATTCATCGACTAGGGATATTTTCAATACTTCACAATTGCACATTAGAGATAATCACCAGTTGTGATCCCATCACAAATTCTCTTATGCTGTGAATTATATTGCGGACATTCAGTAGATGAGTTTAAGATCCCAATCAAATACACAAAACATGTATACTCAAATAGTGAATTATCATTTATTAATATAAATGTTTACATCATAAGGCGATTGCCTTAGGACATTTCTCTCATATCACTAACACTATGTTGAGAAAATTATAGAATTAGGGCCTTTAGGGTTTCGACCAAGCACTTTTTAGGGTTTAGGATGATCCTAAAACCTCACTTATGCTTCCTAATGCTTTCTCAAGATAAATAAAGAATGAATTGTGAGTTGTGGAATTTTTGTAGCACCCTAAGTCCCTCATAATGTTTTGGCCACCCTCCACATTTCTTGGTTAGGATTAGATCTAACCCTCCAAGCATGCTTAGTATGATTCCCTATGATACAATGAATGTTAATTGTGAGTTATACGAATTTTTCATGTCTTTATGATCCCTCTAGGGTTTCGGCCAAGACCCCTTTTCATGGTTAGAAATTAGGGTTAGCCTCATTTATATGTTCTAATGGCTTTTTATGGCATTGAATGTATTGTATGGGTGTTATGTTACTTATGGTGCCTCACATGTTACTTGAATAATGGGACTTCCATCTACAACTTTCGGCCAACCACCAAGTCTAGGGTTTGTGTTAGTCTAAGGTTTCAAGTGTACTTGTTTATGGCTTATTATGATATAGATATATGTTCAAGCATGTTGTATGAATTTTATGATGCCTAAAACCTACATTTGTGTTTTGCATCACGACCTTGTATGCTTATGTTATGTGCCATTTTTAGTAGGTTTTATTCATGAATGTTTTAAACCATATACCATGAACACATGTGTTGTGAAGTATGCATCATGTCTATGAAGAATTATGCATGCATTAGGTTAAACGCCTTGAACATATGTATGATGAGATATATATTATGGTTATGTAGGCCTACACATGTTTATGTTGAATGTCAGGAACCTATGTAGTATGTATCATGTTCATATAGATCCTACCCATGCATGCTTTAAGATAGATACCATGATCATGTATGCTATGTGATATGTACCATGTATGTAAAAACTTATCTATGCATGCTTACCTTATGTACGATGATCATGCAAGCTTTATGAACTAAGATGATGTTTATGCCTTAGGGCATAATTATGTATGTATGTCATGCCTTATGAATGAAGATGATATTTATGTCTCTAAGGCATAATGATGTGTGCATGACATACCTTATGAATCATGTCTATGTTTGTGCCTTTAAGGCATAATGATGTTATGCATTAACTATGAATGATGAAATGCTAAGAATGCTTTATACCATGCTTCATGTATTATGATCATGTTTATGTCTTTAATTATGCTATGTAAGATCTATGAATGATGAAATACCAAGAGCATTTCTTATGATGTAAAAAGAAGCATGTGAACCTATTTTACTTTATGGATGAGCTTGTACCGGACCCAAGTAAGGTCGAAGGGATGGGCTCCTTAGAAAGCCTCGGTGCTGGGACTACCGTAGCTGTTCTCGGTTCTAGGACTACCGTTTGCTGTCCAACAGGGATGGGCTCCTTAGAAAGCCTCGGTGCTGGGACTACCGTAGCTGTCCTCGGTTCTGGACTACCGTAGCTGTCCCTAGGTTGAAGGTAACCTAGTACCCTAGTAGGTCGAGACTAGCTACCTCGCATTTACTTAGGGATGCGCACAAATGATGGATGTATGTATGTGGTACAAGCCGGGGCCCCCCATGATGTTGAGATTTATGTTTAAGTATTTATAATTATGATTTCCAAATAAGCATCCTTATGTTATGTGCAGTTAACTCATGCATTCATTCATGTTATGCATCTATTCCATGTCAAGTTTTTTATATGCTTATGTTTTATGTCAAGAACTTCTCTATGTCAATTATGTTATGTGCTTATATTTTATGTCAAGTACTTCTTATGCCATGTGCTCTATGCACTTTCATTACATGTTAAGCACTTCTATATGATTATGTGTATTCATGTACATCTATATGCCTCCTCATGTCGAATGTTTTATGAATACCTTCTCATGATATGCTTTTGTTTTATGTTACACGCTCTATGTTATGCCTTTTCATTGACTATATGTGACGTATGATTTTATTGAGTAGGAAAGGGTCTTACTAAGCCTATGTGTTTATAAGTTTTATTTTCTTATACCGCAGATCAAGCAAGAGGATACTATGCTAAGGGAAGCAGTAGGAGGGGCAAGTGTGTGTGTGTGTGGCAGTGTCATGGCAAAAGAAAAAGAAATGATCCTATTACTCATAATTGTCTTATGTCTTATGTTGCATTGTCATCTTTAGTTATCATGCAATACTTTATGATGGTTTTTCTTAAAGAACAACTTACTAGGAACATTTTATTTCTTATGTTACTTATGAACAACTTATGTAGATTCCTATATCGTGCTTTATTGCTATACTTATCATTGCTAAATTATGATGTTAACATGCTATACCATGATGTGTTCGTCTAGAACAATATGTTGACTTTGAGCTTGATGGTAGGATAAGTTATGTTTAATGCAAGCATGTTCATGAATATTATGTCTCAGTAGTTTTTATGTTACGACAATACTAAGTTACAAGTGACCATGTTTAAGAAGGATAGTTAAGACTGTTGGTGCAGAAAGCACCCAAGTCGAACCTGAGTTTTGATAATGGCAATAGGGGTCAAAAGTTAAGTCTTACTTGTTATCTAACAAGTTACTCAAGTGTGCAGGAAAAGTCCTAGCAAAGGACTGCTAGGCACTGGCGAAGCAATGCCAGGGTACAAAGCCCTAGCGAAGGACTGCTAGGCACTAGCGAAGGAAAGCCAGGGTACAAAGCCCTAGCGAAGGACTGCTAGGCCCTGGCGAAGGAATGCCAGGGTACAAAGCCCTAGCGAATGACTGCTAGGCACCAGGCGAAGGACAGCTTGGGACTGAAGCCCTAGCGAAGGACTGCTAGGCATCAGGCGAAGGACAGCTCGGTATCCAAGACCTGGCAAAGGACCGCTAGGCAAAAGTCCAACCAAAGGAGCGGTTGGCATCAGGTACATTCACCCAAGAGGAGTAGGTTAGGACGCGTTCCCCGTCGAGATGGAACAGTAGGCGTCGGTTCGACCTAGGGCTCCATTTTGGAGGCTCAATGTCAGAACCAAGACTGCTAAGGCTGTATAAACTAACACATTATTATTTTATGTTGTTTTGGACTAACCCTGGATGCAGGACCAAAGGAACGAGTGTCTGCAGCTCAGAGAGCCTCAAAGGAGTGAGGCAGTGGCTGAGTAGGGCGCTCGGAGTGTCCCGGGCGCCCCCAAGGTGCATACAAAACAATGTAAGTAAGGAAGGCTTCGAACAGCTGCTGGGCGGGGCGCCCCCGTGCTCCCGGGCGCCCCCAGTGTCCCGGGCGCCCCCAGCGCCAACTACCGAAGCAGCTCCCCTCGAAGGCAACAGATGAAAGTTTGACCCGGTCAATCCGGGTGCCCCGAGCGCTCCGGGCGCCCCGGTCAAAGCTGATCCCGAAGTTAAAGGGATCAGAAGCTGACCGAGCAATCACCGGATCAACTGACACGTGGGGGGGCGCTCCCGATGATCCCGGCGCCCCCAGGGCTATATAAAGGGCCCTCGACCCCAGGCTTCAAAGCATCAATTAATTCAACGCTTCAACGCTCTTCTGCTTTCGCGCCTTGCTCCGGAAACTGTTGGTGCAGAATGCACCCAAGTCAAACCTGTGTTTTGATATTGGCAAAAGGGTTCAAAAGTTAAGGGTTAGTTGTTGTCTAACAAGTTTCTTGAGTGTACAGGAAAAGCCCTAGCGAAGGAATGCTAGGCACTGGCAAAGGAATGCCAGCCAGAAGAAAAGCCCTAGCGAAGGACTGCTAGGCTCTGGCGAAGGACTGCCAGAATGGACAAACCCTAGCGAAGGAATGCTAGGCACTGGTAAAGGGCTGCCAGAAGAAAAGACCTAGCGAAGGACTGCTAGGCACCAAGCGAAGGACTGCGTGGTACTCAAGACCTGGCGAAGGGCTTCCAGGCAAAAGTCCAACTGGAGGAGCCGGTTGGCACCAGGTAAATTCTCCCGAGAGGAGTAGGTGAGGACGCGTTCCCCTTGAGGGAACATTAGGCGTCGATTCGACCTAGGGCTCCATTTTGGAGACCAAAGTCATAACCAAGACAGCTGAGGCTGTATAAATTAAATTAAATATTTGTTTTATTGTGTTTTGAACTAACCCTGAAAGCAAGACCGAAGGAACATGTGTCTGCAGCTCAAAATGCCTCAAAGGAAAGAGGCAACTGCTGACCAGGGCGCCCGGAGTGTCCCGGGCGCCCCCAAGGTGAACACAAAACACAAACAAAGCAAATGAACCTCGACAGTACATTCTGAGGGCGCTCCCGCTGTCCCGGGCGCCGCCATGGCAAACCAACTGAAGAGTTAAGCTGCTGCCGCGTCTGCACTGCGCACCCAGGGCGCCCCCGCTGTCCCGGGCGCCCCCAGCGCCCAGGGCGCCCCCAGCCACTCTTACGCAGGAGACTTCAGCGCTGCGGATAAGAGTTGGCCGAGTCAACCAGGGCGCCCCCAGCGTCCAGGGCGCCCCCGTCAAGACCTTATCCCGAGGTTCAAGGGATAAGTCGTTGACTGCGCCTTGTGTGGATCTGCTGCCACGTGGGGGGGGGCGCCCCCATCGACCAGGGCGCCCCCAGGCACTATAAAAAGGGCCCTAGACCCTCCTCTTCAGAACACTGCTTTCATTCAACGCATCAAAACGCTCTGACGACCGCGCTCTGCTCCGGAAACTTCCCGACTCAAGAACGAAGCGCCGTCAACCTCCCACTGCACCGAAACTCGATCTACACCGGGAGTTGGTAAAACAAAGTGTATATTTCTATTTACAGTAATTTTGTAATCTCACTCTGTAACCGTTTTGCGCACTATAGAATTGCCCAAAGTAAACGGTCAACGACCGTGGGCCTTGGAGTAGGAGTCGACCCAGGCTCCGAACCAAGTAAAACCTTGGTGTTTGCGTTGTTTGACGTTATTCCGCCGCGCACTTACTCTTTTTTTTAAATCCGAACATTTTCCGATATTCACCCCCACCTCTATCGGTCTTTCTCGATCCAACAAGTGGTATCAGAGCGGGGAATTCAAACTTGGTGCAACCACCAGTTTGAAAATTTTTCGGATTTCTTTCGTTTTCTCTCTCATTTTTTTTAAATATTTTCGTTCGAGTTTTTCTTTCAAGGTTGGTGCAACACCCCTTGAAATTTGTTTTTTTTTCCCGCACTACTAATCCAAGACCAAGTCTTGGAATAGTTTTGTTGTTTGCTATTTCAGTAACAAATGGCCATCCAAGAAGGTTTTAGCACCGCCAAACCTCCACTTTTCAGTGGAGAAGACTTTCCTTACTGGAAAAGTCGAATGGAGGTCCACCTGAAAACTCAGGTGGATATGTGGATAATCATCCAGTCTGGACTGATGATTACCACAAATGCTGAAGGCGTACCACAAAACTAATCAGAGTGGGACACTGCCCTTAAACGCAAGATTGAAGCTGACGCCAAAGCAACTCAGACCCTTCAATGCGGACTGACAAAAGAGGAGCTGAACCGCGTAGGCCCATTCAACAGTGCCAAGGAGCTATGGGCTAAACTGATCGAGCTCCACGAAGGAACTTCTGATACGAGGATCAGCAAACGAGATCTGCTACTGAACAAGCTCTTCACCATCAGAATGGCAGATAACGAGACAGCAGCTCAGCTCCATGCCAGAATCCAGGAATTGATGAATGGTCTTCACGCAATAGGTCACCAGGTTCAAAATCGTGATCTTATAAGGTATGCCCTAAACGCGTTCCCTAGGACTACCTTGTGGGCATCTATGGTAGATGCATACAAGGTCTCTAGGGATCTTTCAAAAATTAAGCTAGATGAGTTATTTTCTGAACTTGAACTGCATGAACAGACTAACTGCAATTTGGTCGAGAAAAGTATAGCTTTCTTTGCAGGGAAAACAGGAAAGACGACCAAGAAGCAAACTCAAGTTGAACCCGAATCTACCTCAGATTCAGAAACAGAAGATCAAGAAGAAGATCAATCTAAACTGGTCCGGCTAGCTCGAAGCTACTACAAAAAGTTGAAGAACCAAACCAACACACGGAGAACAAGCCGAAGAAAGGACGGACAAGCTGAACCGGCAACTGACAAACACAAGCCCAACGTAACCTGCTACGAATGCAAGAAGAAGGGCCACTACAAGACTGAATGTCCAAGCCTAAAGGAGTCCAAAAAGACCAGAAAGAAGAAGGCACTCCAAGCAACCTGGGACGAGTCTTCCTCAGAAGGAGAAGAAGAAGCACCCCAGTCCAATCTTCTAGCCCTGACCGCTTCGGATCAAATCGAGACTGACTCAGACTCGGACCAGGACGACGGCAAGCTGACCTTCTCCGACAACGGCGAAATAAGGGTAACGGGTTTTTCAAAATTGCAATTGAATTCGCTTATTTCCTATCTATCCCGAGATTTGGCGAAAGCCAAACTCCGAATCGAGTCCCTCCGACAGGAAGTAAAATTCCTGAAAGAGGAAGCTGAGTCTAAGGCCTTAACTGAGAAACATCAGGAAGGAACCCCTGATCAAGTTGAAAAACTTGAATCAGAGAATTCCTCCCTGAAAACTCAAGTTAAGGACTTAAGAACAGCCTTAGAACGATTCACTTCTGGTTCCAAGAACCTTGATATGATTCTTGGAAAACAGAAGTCTGTTCTAAACCGATCCGGACTTGGCTATAGAACCAAATCTCGGCAGAGATCTTACTTTGCTGTACTGAACCAGTCAAGACCTAAGGTTCAGGCATGGGTGCCAAAACTGTGCCTGACTAAACCAATGGTTCAAATCAATTTTGGATCCCCAAGGACAAGATTCACATCTTGCCTAACCCATACAGAGGCTTTAGTCCAGGGGGAGCCAAAATCAAAACAATTTTTATAATTAGATAATTTTTTTTGTTGATTGCTTGGTTATTTAATTTCTGCAATCTGCCATGCTTAGATTTAGGGATACTTAGATTTAAGGACTCAACTACTTGAAACTTGAAAACATAGTATTGGGAGGAGGTGAGATGATAGTACGTTGGGGAAACCAACTCTAATAAGATCAAGTCTACTTGGTCTCTTTAGACTGGTAAAACCAGCCGAAGCTACCGATCCAAGACCCAAGCTAGTTAGACCAGAAAATGACCTAATTTAATTTGAAAATGAAATTTCATTAAAAGGCTTTGTCAAGGAAAGGGTGGATGATCCCATAAGGCTACGGCCAAAGAAGGCCTAGTGCCTCGCCAAGACCTGGAAGCCAATTTCTGAAATTCAAATTCAAATTATCTTTTGTCAAATTCGAATCTAACTCAAATTTCAAATAATTATAGATTCTAATCTGTTTTCAAAATTTTTATTTCTTAAAACCTATCTCTTTTTCGAAAAACTCTTAATCTGTTTTCAAAATTTCTACTTCTTAAACTTATTTCTTTTTCAAAAATCACTTAATCTATTTTTCAAAATTTCTAAACTTATTTGTTTAAAAATCTGTTTTCAAAAGTAAATAACTTTTCAAAGTAAATTAAAACTCCTTTTTAAAATTTTTCCCTCAATCCTGTCTCACAAAAACCTTAAGGTTAACGTGCTTGAAAACCCTAGATTCAGTGAGACAGGAAAATTAAACTCAAATTAAACCACCTTGCTTGTGCTTTCATAATCATGGTCAAACTGTGGTTAACATAGTCAAACTATGATTAACATAGTCAAACATGGTCAAACACAGTCAAACGAAGTCAAACAGTCAAACCTGGTCAAAACAGTCAAAAGGCTGCTACCTAGGGCGCCCTGACCGTCCCAGGCGCCCCCAACTGCACAAGGTCAAAGGCTGCTGAAAGCAGTCCATGAGGGCGCCCGTAACCTGTCGGGCGCCCCCGACAACACTGACAACGTACTAGCTCCAGTCAAAGCAGCAAAAGCTGCATTTGACCGACTTGGCAAGGGCGCCCGTGACCCGTCGGGCGCCCCTATACGCTTCTGTCCCCCACGCTGATTAAAGCAGCCAAAAGGCTGCAATCAACTACCTTTGACCAGGGCGCCCGTGACCTGTCGGGCGCCCCCATCGACAAACCTGTCGTCCACGCCAGTCAAAGCAGCAAAAGCTGCAGTTGACCAGCCTTGATCAGGGCGCCCGTGACCTCTCGGGCGCCCCCACAGACCTTTTTCACTGCCCTAGGCAAACCGACCTGTTGAGGGCGCCCGGAACCTCCCGGGCGCCCCCCATAAAACCCCTATAAAAGGGACCCGAGTCTCCTTCTCCTCCCACACCACATCTCACACTTCTTCTTCCCCTTGCCTCATTCTTGTGGATCAAGTGAACCTAAGCCCACCCTTGCCTCAACCATGCCTCCAAGGTATGAAATTTAGTTGTGCAATTAATTTTTCTTAAATTACATACTTCTTTTTTTTGCATATTCTTTAAGTCTCTTCTTATAATCCAAGGTTTATCCTTAATTACTTATTTTTTCTACACTTAGAAAACGCCGAGCAGTTCAGTCGAACCCCGGTTAGAAGCCCAGTCCCGACCCTAGGTTTCCAAACCTAGAACTTTGTAACAAATTCGCCTGAACCACCTACGTTCCGATTAAGATAAGTTACCTTAACCGTCAGTTCTTTTCCCAATCCTGTCCAGTCGCAATGTCCGCAATTAACTTCTATCAACTGGATAAACTCGTATTCTGCACACATCCGATCAACAACACCCTATGTGCAGAATTCTATAACAACATAGTTAGGCAAGACCACTTAAGCGTCGTCACTACCATTCAAGGATTGCCCTTGAGCATCACTCCTACCCTACTGAACCGATTTCTGGGACTCCGACCATCTCAGTCCATCTTCTGTTGCTACCCTACACGGAACCTGCCTTTCGATGCCCCCTACTCTCATATTGACCTGAACACCTTATACAACTATTTCTTTAGGGAGGCCATGGACCCTGCAGGAGGGCAGTTCCACTCCACTCGACTCCCGATTCAGGACTACACTCTCTACAGAGTAATTGTCCGTTGCATCCTTCCCCTGTCCACTAGGGACATAGCCACCATGAAACCCTTTCACACCTTTCTTCTCTATGCCCTTATCCACCATCTGGACATAGATATAGGCCTTCACCTCTTCCACTGTATCCTACATGCCTCTAGTGTGTCCACTCAGGGGCGGGTCCGCACCCCCTTCTGCCACGTCATCACCTCTATCCTCCACCACCACGGCCGAAACATCGCTGACGGCGAGATTTTCGAAGAGATAGGATTTAGGAACTTTTCTTTAGCCGGTATAGATGTCTCGGGCACCAGGGTTCTGACTTGGAGACGCCGACCAGCCGCACAGGACATTGCTGACGAGGAGGTCGAGGTCGACGTTACCGACTTAGCAGCAGAGTTAGCTCAGCCCGATCCTCCGACACTCTACGAGCGAGTATCACTCCTCGAAACACAGGTTCAGACCCTCCGGGAGGAATCGGAGGCTTACCACATTGAGCAGCTGGAAACTCACCAAGGCTACTATACCGAGTACATGAGTGCGTTTGCAGCAGAGAGGGAGGAAAGAAACGCCCAGTATCAGGAGATGATGACCATGTTTAGATCCTGGCATCCAGGCTCACCTGATCAGCCTGGTCCCTCTTCTTAGATGACTTGGACATGTACCTATTTGACTACCCCTACTGAGTAGGGTTGACTTCTGTTGACTTGTACTAGACTCCTGCTTGAACTATGCTAATCTTATCTTGGCTTGCTTACTTTTGACTTAATTAAGTTAGGATTATGCTTAGTAGAATAGAATCATTTGGTTTTTGCTTTAATTTTAAAATGTTTTAAATTGTTTTTAAATGGTGTTTATTTTAAACTTAATCTTAAAAAGTTTTACTTTGGTTTTAAAATTTTTTTCCTTGACTTAGTTTTATTTCAAAAACTACCCCCTTCAAAACTAGGGTTTTCTTCGAAATGGACTTAGCCTAGGCTCTAACCCTAGAATTGCATGCACCTATAGATCTAGAAGCCAGCATCTCACAAGCACCTTAGGGTACTTTGAGTGATAACCTAGAAAGGGTTGAGATGCTTAGGTCTTTGCCTTAACTCAAGATGCTTTAAGTCAGTGCATCTGCAGTAGTTGGGGCACTAATTACAAACTGAACAGCAATCAAGTTAAGTATCAAGTTTAGACAATCTAACTTGAATAATGCACTTAACTTGACTAACACTAGCGAAAACTACTGTTTATAACAGTTGGTAAGTAGCTAATTGGGTTAGACACGTCCCTAAAGATTTAACCAGACTTAGGTTCCAGTTTGATTCAGTACAGCAAATGCTTTAATTATTGCAAAAAAATTTTTCCTGCATTTTTGATATATGTCAAAGGGGGAGAGTTGGAAAGGAAACAGGGAACAAAAATTTTTTTTCCATCAAAATTTTTTTTTCATCGTCTTCTTCAAAAAGTTGAACTGAAAAAATAAAATTGGTGAATCAAAGTTAGTTTTATTTCTAAACTCTGAATTATTTTGAAACTTAATGTTTTTGCTTAAAATTATTGTTAAGCTTAAAGGTTTTAAAATTCTCTTTAAAATTTTCCAAATGTTTTTGCTTAAAATTATTGTTAAGCTTAAAGGTTTTTAAATTTCTCTTTAAAAATTTCCAACTCTGAACTATGTGTTGTGAAATTGTGTTTAAGCGTAACGTAGTGCTTGAAAGTTTTCCAAAACTGAAAATTTTCTAAGTCTGAAAGTTTTCCAAAACTGAAAATTTTCTAAGTCTGAAATTTTTCAAAACTGAAAATTTTCCAAAGTGTGAAATGTTCCTAAAACTGAAAATTTGTCTAAAAGTTTTCAAAGTTTTCCAAACTTAGAACATCTTTTCGAAAAACTTAGCAAAAAACCTTAGAGATTTCCCAACATATTATCAAAACATGAAATCTTCTAAGTACTTAACTCACACCACCTATTTTTGGAAAACCTAGGGGAGATTTCTTCCAGGGGGAGGGAATCTAACTTAGGATTTCAATTTCAGCATTTTTTTCCTTAACTTTTGAACTAGGTTGCCATATATCAAAAAGGGGGAGATTGTTGGTGCAGAATGCAGCCAAGTCAAACCTGTGTTTTGATATTGGCAAAAGGGTTCAAAAGTTAAGGGTTAGTTGTTGTCTAACAAGTTTCATGAGTGTACAGGAAAAGCCCTAGCGAAGGAATGCTAGGCACTGACAAAGAAATGCAGCCAGAAGAAAAGCCCTAGCGAAGGACTGCTAGGCTCTAGCGAAGGACTGCTAGGCTCTGGCGAAGGACTGCCAGAATGGACAAACCCTAGCGAAGGAATGCTAGGCACTGGCAAAGGGCTGCCAGAAGAAAAGACCTAGCGAAGGACTGCTAGGCACCAAGCGAAGGACTGCGTGGTACTCAAGACCTGGTGAAGGGCTGCCGGGCAAAAGTCCAACTAGAGGAGCCGGTTGGCACCAGGTAAATTCTCCCAAGAGGTGTAGGTGAGGACGCGTTGCCCTTGAGGGAACATTAGGCGTTGGTTCGACCTAGGGCTCCATTTTGGAGACCAAAGTCAGAACCAAGACAGCTGAGGCTGTATAAATTAAATTAAATATTTGTTTTATTGTGTTTTGAACTAACCCTAGAAGCAGGACCGATGGAACGTGTGTCTGCAGCTCAGAATGCCTCAAAGGAAAGAGGCAACTGCTGACCAGGGCGCCCGGAGTGTCCCGGGCGCCCCCAAGGTGAACACAAAACACAAACAAAGCAAATGAACCTCGACAGTACATTCTGAGGGCGCCCCCGCTGTCCCGGGCGCCCCCAGCGCCCAGGGCGCCCCCAGCCACTCTTACGCAGGAGACTTCAGCGCTGCGGATAAGAGTTGGCCGAGTCAACCAGGGCGCCCCCAGCGTCCAGGGCGCCCCCGTCAAGACCTTATCCCGAGGTTCAAGCGATAAGTCGTTGACTGCGCCTTGTGTGGATCTGCTGCCACGTGGGGGGGCGCCCCCGTAGACCAGGGCGCCCCTAGGCACGATAAAAAGGGCCCTAGACCCTCCTCTTCAGAACACTGCTTTCATTCAACGCATCAAAACGCTCTGTCGACCGCGCTCTGCTCCGGAAACTTCCCGACTCAAGAACGAAGCGCCGTCAACCTCCCACTGCACCGAAACTCGATCTACACCGGGAGTTGGTAAAACAAAGTGTATATTTCTATTTACAGTAATTTTGTAATCTCACTCTGTAACCGTTTTGCGCACTATAGAATTGCCCAAAGTAAACGGTCAACGACCGTGGGACTTGGAGTAGGAGTCAACCCAGACTCCGAACCAAGTAAAACCTTGGTGTTTGCGTTGTTTGACTTTATTCCGCCGCGCATTTACTCTTTCTTTTAAATCCGAACATTTTCCGATATTCACCCCCCCTCTATCGGTCTTTCTCGATCCACAGAAACCTCCCGACTCGAGACTCAAGCGCCGACGACGTCCTGCTGCTCTGAAAATACCATCTGCTCCAGATGTCGGTAAAGAAGAGTTGATTTTTAATTTACTGCACGTATTCTGTAATCAATCTTTGTAAACTACTTTTGCGCCTCATATAGAATTGCCCAAAGTAAACGATCAACGATCGTGGGCCTTGGAGTAGGAGTCGACCTAGGCTCCGAACCAAGTAAAAATAACTGTGTCTGCGTGTTTTGCTTTTAATCTTCTGCTGTGCAAATTCTTTATCTCAAATCCGAACGTTTTCCGATATTCACCCCCCCTCTATCGGTTCTCTCGATCCAACAAGTGGTATCAGAGCGGGGAAGTTCAAATTTGGTGCAACTACAAGTTTGAAAATTTTTCGGATTTCTTTTATTTACTTTTTTTCTCGTTCGAATTTCTACTAAATTTTTCGTTCGAATATTTTTTTTCGTTAATCGAGGTTGGTGCAACACCCCTCGATATTTTATTTTTCTTATCCCGCACTACTAATCCAAGACCAAGTCTTGGGAAATTTTTTTTCTGTTAGTTATTTTTTTTAGATTAAATCGCCATGCAAGAACAATTCAGCACCGCCAGACCTCCACTTTTCAGTGGAGAAGACTTTTCCTACTGGAAAAGTCGAATGGAGGTCCACCTGAAAACTCAGGTGTTTTCAGGTGGACATGTGGATTATCATCCAGTCCGGACTGGAGATACCCAAAAATGCTGAAGGAGTTCCTCAAAGCTACACAGAGTGGGACACCACTCTGAAACGAAGAATCGAAACAGATGCAAAGGTGACTCATACCCTCTAATGCGGCTTAACAAAAGAGGAGCTGAATCGGGTGGGCCCCTTCAACAGTGCTAATGAGTTGTGGGCAAAATTGATCGCGCTGCACGAACGAACATCAGACACTCGGATCAGTAAGAGAGATCTGCTCCTGATCAAATTGTATACCATCAAGATGGCCGACAACGAAACAGCAGCCCAGCTTCACGCACGAATCCAAGAATTGATGAACAGTCTTCACACTATAGGTCACAAGGTCGAAAACCGTGACCTAATAAGGTATGCTTTAAATTCTTTCCCTAGAAACACCTTGTGGGCATCTATGGTAGATGCATACAAGGTTTCAAGGGATCTCTCAAAAATTAAACTAGATGAATTATTTTCCAAATTAGAACTTCATGAACAGACTAACTGCAATATGGCCGAGAAAGGTATTGCCTTTGTTGCAGGAAAAACTGGAAGGACAACAAAGAAAAAGCCACAACCTGAACCTGAGTCTAACTCAGACACAGACTCAAACTCAGAAGACAAGAAGGAGATCGACTGAAGCTGGTCCGATTGGCCCGAAGCTACTATAAAGAATTAAAGAACCAAACCAACAGAAGGAAGACCAACCGAAGAAAGGACGAACCAGTTGAAACCACAAATGACAAAAACAAGCCCAACGTGACCTGCTACGAGTGCAAGAAGAAGGGCCACTACAAGATGGAGTGTCCATACCTAAAGGAGACCAAGAAGACAAGAAGAAAGAAAGCACTTCAAGCAACCTGGGACGAATCTTCCTCAGAAGAAGAAGAAGAACCACCCCAGTCAAACCTACTAGCCCTGACCGCCTCAGAAGAAGTCGAGACCGAGTCAAAATCTGAACAGGACGATGGCAGACTAACCTTTTCAGAAGACGGCGAAATCAAGGTAAGTGGTTTCAATAGAAGTCAATTAAATGAACTTATATCTTATCTTTCTCGAGATTTGGCGAAAGCCAAACTTCGAGTCGAATCCCTCTGATAGGAAGTAAAACTCCTGAAAGAGGGAGCTGACTCTAAATCATTAACCGAGAAAGTTCAAGAAGGAACTCCTACTCAAGTTGAAAAACTTGAGAAAGAGAACTCCCCCCTGAAAACTCAAGTTAAGGATCTTAGAGCTGCCTTAGAACGATTCACTTCAGGTTCCAAGGGTATTGACATGATTCTTGGAAAATAGAAGTCCGTTCTAAATCGATCCGGACTTGGCTATAGAACCAAATCTCGATAAAGATCTTACTTTGCTGTACTGAATCAGTCCAGAAGTAATGTTCAGGCATGGGTACCTAAATTGTGCCTGAATAAACCAACTGGATCAAATCAATATTGGATCCCCAAGGATAAGATTCACATCTTGCCTAACCATCACCGTGGCTTCAGTCCAGGGGGAGCCAAATTAAAAACTATATTTATTGTTAAATAAAATTTAATGATTGCAAATTACATGTTTGATTGTTTATTTAAATTTCTGCAATTTACCATGCTTAGAAATAGTTAGTATAAGGACTGAACAAACTTAACTGAAACTTGAAAACATAGTATTGGGTGGAGGTGAGATGATAGTACGTTAGGGAAACCAATTCTAATAAGATCAAGTTTACTTGGTCTCTTTAGACTGGTGAAACTAGCCGAAGCTACCGATCCAAAATCCAAACTAGTTAGACCAGAACTTTTTCAAAGATTAATTTTGAAAATGAAATTTCATTAAACGGCTTTGTCAAGGAAAGGGTTGATGATCCAATAAGGCTACGACCAAAGAAGGCCTAGTGCCTCGCCAAGACCTGGAAGCCAATTTTTGAATTTCAAATTCAAATTACTTGTTGTCAAATTCAAATCTAACACAAATTTTCAGTTAACTATAGATTCAAACATTCTCTTTCAAAATAAACTTAACTGTTTTCAAAAAATAATTAATGTTTTCCAAATAAATAATAATTTATCAAAATAAATTTTAATTATCAAAACCTATCTCACAAAACCTATAAGGCTAACGTGATTGAAAACCCTAGATTGGGTGAGACAGTAAGATTAAGACTCAATTGTAAAATCTTTTATGCCTATATTATGAGTTAATCCTATAGTTAAGGTCATGGTCAAACCTTGGTCAACACAGTCAAACCATGGTCAAAATAGTCAAACCGCAAGTCAAGCAGTCAAATCAATTCAAACCATGATCAAATCGATTAAACCATGGTTAAACGATGACAAGACATAAAAGTTATCTTTTTGCTACAGTCCCGGGCGCCCGTGACTCCTCGGGCGCCCCCCCTTGCATTTACCTTCTCTCAAAACCAAAAGCTGCAAATTCAGCCTTTGACCAGGGCGCCCGGAACCACGCGGGCGCCCCCATCACACTCAATGCAGCAAAAGCTGTAAAAGCAGCCTGACGAGGGCGCCCGGGCCACTCCGGGCGCCCCCAACCAGTCGCAATCACTGCCTTTAGCAGTGACCACTGTCCCGGGCACCCGGGAGCTCCCGGGCGCCCCCATTGACCTGCCTATAAAAGGGATCCGAATCCCCTTCTCTTCCCATACCAAAAACCAACTTCCTTCCTCCCTTTCTTCCTTACAAGAAGATCAAGAGACCTTGCAAGCTCTCGTCCTCAACCATGCCTCCCCGAGCCGCCCGATATAATTTTTATTTGCATTTAAATTAATTTTTAATTTTATTTAATGCAATACCTTCATACTTCTTTTAAATTCCTTATCTTAGAAGACGTCGACCAAACCCGACCAACCCCGGTGCCGAACCAAGTCCCGACCCTAGGTTCCCTACTCTAGAATTATGTAATAAGTTTGCTCAAACCATTTACAAGCCTATTAAAACAAGCTATCTTAATAGACATTTCTTTACCCAATCATGCCCCTTAGCCATGAATATTATAAACTTCTATCAATTAGATAATCTTGTATTCTGCACTCATAGCATTAATGAATCCTTATGTGCAGAATTTTACAATAACATAGTTCGACAAGATAATCTCATGTTTTACACTACTGTTCAAGGAATACCTCTGTCTATCACTCCTACTTTGCTAAACCGATTCCTTGGACTACGTACCTCCCAGTCCACATTTTGCTGCTATCCACCTAGGAATCCTCCATTTGATCCTCCCTATTCTCACATTACCTTAGACACTGTCCACTCCTATTTCTATAGGGAAGCGAGACTCCCCGCAAATAGATGATTCCAAGCCGTTGACCTTCAGGCACAGGAATATGGCCTGTACAGAGTCCTGGTCCGTTGTATCTTACCACTCTCCACTAGAGATCTTGGGACCATGCGACCCTTTCATGCCTTTCTTCTGTATGCCCTAGTCCATCACCTTGACATTGGCATTGGACTACACATGTTTCATACTATTTTGCATGCGTCCAGTGTTACAACCCAGGGATGAGTGCGCACTCCATTCTGCCACATCATCACCTCTCTCCTTCATCACCACGGTCGTGACATTACCGTGGGTGAAATAACAGCTATGACCGACTTTGATGGAATAGGATTTAGGAACTTCTCGTTAGCGGGTCTAGAGGTATCGGCCACCGGGGTTTTGAGTTGGAGACGACAGCAGGCCGGGGCTCCGATCGACTCAGACGAAGAGGTAGACATTGACGTTGGAGATATAGCGGCTGCGGCCCGAGCACACATAGACGAGCCCGCTCCACTGACACTCTATGAGAGAGTGACACATTTGGAGACACAGGTCCAGAATCTCCGAGAGGAAGTGGAGGCGAACCACGATGAAGGAATGACAACAAATCTAGGATACTACACCGATTACATGAGCGCTCTTAGAGCTGAGAGGGAGGCTAGAGATGCACAGTATCACGAGATGATGACCCTATTTCGATCCTGGCAGCCAGGCTCCTCTGATCATCCCGATCCCTCATCCTAGATTTGCTTAGCATTGTACCAGTAACTATTTGACTGCCCCTACTCAGTAGGGTTGACCTATGTCTGCCTTGTATGACTGTGTTGAATTTTGAGTACTTGTTCTGTTCTATTTAACTAGCTGACTTATGGAAATGAGTACTTGTTTGAACAACAGTTAGGATTGTGCTTCGTAGAATAGATTAACTCTACTTTTTCTTACTGTTTTACTCTTTAAAAATCAGTTTCAAAAAAAAAAAAATTTAAAACTGTTTTACTTAATTTCAAAATCAGTTTTTTTTTAAATTTTTTTCCTTAGTTTTATTTCAAAACTACCCCCTTTCAAAACTAGGGCTTTCTTGCAAATGGACTTAGCATAGGCCCTAACCCTAGAACTGCATGCACCTATAGATTTAGAAGCCATCATCTCACAAGCACCTTAGGGTACTTTTGATTGATAACCTAGAATGGGTTGAGATGCTTAGGTCTTTGCCTTGATTCAAGATGCTTTAAGTCAGTGCATCTGCAGTAATTGGGGCACTAAATACAACTTATACAGTAATCAAGTTAAGTGTCAAGTATAGAAAATCTAACATGAACAGAAACACTTAACTTGACTAACCCTAGCAAAAACTACTGTGTATAACAGTAAGTAGCTAATTGGGTTACACAGGTCCCTACAAGAAAAAATTAACTGATTTGGTTTTATCATGAATTGGTTCAGTACAGCAAAATCATGCAAATATTTTTCTTTATGAAAGTTATTTCCTTTATGCAATTTAATTTCTGCTATATTAATCTATTTTTTGATATATGGCAAAGGGGGAGAGATAGGAAAGGAGAAAGAATTTAAAATTTTCTAGCTCAAATTTTTAACTCTATCCTTTATTCAAAAAGTACCTAGTTTCTCAAAGCAATTAAAGTTTTTAAAATTTTACTAAGTTCTTAAAGCTTTTTTTAAGTACTTAAGCTTTTAAAAATTTTACTAAGTACTTAAGCTTTTTCAAAGTTTCAAAATTTTCCTAAGTACTTAAAACTGAAGTTTCACAAAGTACTTAAAATTAAAATGTTCAAATTTTACCAAGTACTTTAAAACATAAAGATTTCAAAACTTTTGAGTACCTCAAACTTAAGGCATCAAAATTTTCAGTACTCAAAACTTAAGTTTCCAAAACTCTTCTTAAAGTTTTTTGACTTAAAATCTATTCTCAAAAACCCCACGAATTTTTGAAAAATCTAGGGGGAGAATCCTTCCAGGGGGAGGGAACAAACGGTAATTTTTATTCTTTGATTAAACTTAACTTTTTGATCCAGGGTTGCCATAAATCAAAAAGGGGGAGATTGTTGGTGCAGAAAGCACCCAATCGAACCTGAGTTTTGATAATGGCAACATGGCTCAAAAGTTAAGTCTTACATGTTATCTAACAAGTTACTCAAGTGTGCAGGAAAAGTCCTAGCAAAGGACTGCTAGGCACTGGCGAAGGAAAGCCAGGGTATAAAGCCCTAGCGAAGGACTGCTAGGCACTGGCGAAGGAATGCCAGGGTACAAAGCCCTAGCGAAGGACTGCTAGGCACCAAGCGAAGGACAGCTTGGGACTGAAGCCCTAGCGAAGGACTGCTAGGCATCGGGCGAAGGACAGCTCGGTATCCAAGACCTGGCAAAGGACCGCTAGGCAAAAGTCCAACCAAAGGAGCGGTTGGCATCAGGTACATTCTCCCGAGAGGAGTAGGTGAGGACGCGTTCCCCGTTGAGAGGGAACAGTAGGCGTCGGTTCGACCTAGGGCTCCATTTTGGAGGCCCAAAGTCAGAACCAAGATATCTAAGGCTGTATAAACGAACACATTATTATTTTATGTTGTTTTGGACTAACCCTGGATGCAGGAACAAAGGAACGGGTGTCTGCAGCTCAGAGAGCCTCAAAGGAGTGAGGCAGTGGTTGAGTAGGACGCCCGGAGTGTCCCGGGCGCCCCCAAGGTGCATACAAAACAATGTAAGTAAGGAAGGCTTCGAACAGCTGTTGGGCGGGGCGCCCCCAGCGTCCCGGGCGCCCCCAGCGCCAACTACCGAAGTAGCTCCCCTCGAAGGCAACAGATGAAAGTTTGACCCGGTCAATCCGGGCGCCCCGAGCGCTCCGGGCACCCCGGTCAAAGCTGATCCCGAAGTTAAAGGGATCAGAAGCTGACCGAGCAATCACCGGATCAACTGACACGTGGGAGGGCGCCCCCGACGATCCGGGCGCCCCCAGGGCTATATAAAGGGCCCCGACTCCAGGCTTCGAGGCATCAATTCAATCAACGCTTCAACGCTCTTCTTCTCTCGCGCCTTGCTCCGGAAATCTCCCGACTCGAGACTCAAGCGCCGACGACGTCCTGCTGCTCCGAAAATACCATCTACTCCGGACGTCGGTAAAGAAGAGTTGATTTTTAATTTACTGCACGTATTCTGTAATCAATCATTGTAAACTACTTTTGCGCCTCATATAGAATTGCCCAATGTAAACGATCAACGATCGTGGGCCTTGGAGTAGGAGTCGACCTAGGCTCCGAACCAAGTAAAAATAACTGTGTCTGCGTGTTTTGCTTTTAATCTTCCACTGTGCAAATTCTCTATCTCAAATCCGAACGTTTTCCGATATTCACCCCCCCTCTATCGGTTCTCTCGATCCAACAAAGACATGTCATCATGATTCAAGTTTTAATTGCATGGTTTAAACGCATATGTATGAAGTTTTAAATTATTCGGCTACATTAAGATCTCCATATGTGTATATGTATGATTGTGTTGCACCGCCTTTCGCCTATATCGTAGGGCAGGAAGGGTGGGCGCTACAAGGCTACACACATCCGCGCAATATCAAAAATAAAGATGTATGAAAAATTACAAAAATAACCAATCCTAAACACACAAAGTCGGATGCCTCATCTATGATACCAATTGTTGGGTATAGCTTTGCGGGTTTCCCTAGTAAAAATCTAGTCGATCCGAGAGACGTCTCTATGCCTACGGATTAAAAAATTCAATCCGAATAGAGAGCCGTTTCCCATCGACCGTCTCGTGCCGTATCGAATGATCCAAAATTGCAACTTAGCCAATTACCAAAATTGGCATTGCACTTTGCTCAATCGTTCAATCGTGGAAAAGGCAATGAGTTGATTGCTGACTTTTGTGTTTATGGTCGGGGTCAAGTTAAGAATTTATTAAATATATTTTCCAAGCAAAACAATAAATTCTAACACATAAAATGATGAGACAAATCAACATTGCACATGTATGACATAAGGAAATGCAAAGGAGCTTGTGGAAGGTTATACCTTTTCGATCACCTTGCGGTCTTCTATCTTATGTCCCTCCCTTCGTGGACATCGTGTGGCCGACGATCTACAGTGATCGGAGATCACCAAGAGCACCAACCAACCCACTTCTTCAACCGGCCGAACACCCTAAGCCCTAGGGCTTGCGCCGCCAGCACCTCCTCCCTCTTTCCTTGCGCCGCCGACCGTCGGAACAGGCACCAAGCCTTTCGACCAGCAGCAGACCTAGAGAGGAAGGTGAAGAAGAAGAAGAAGGTGAAAAACAACCTTCTTTCTAGCCCCAACAACCCTCAAACTTCTTCTTCTTCTCTCTTGCGCCGCCGCCGCATGGTGGCCCTTGCGCCACCTTCTTCCTCTCATCGGCGCCTCCTCTGCCCTCCCTGAGCCTCAAGCAAGGTAGAAGGGACTCCTACTTTGCTTCCTAGAGTCTCAACCGAAGCTTGGTGGAGGAGAAAGAGAGAGCCGAAGGGGAGAACCCTTCCTCTCTCGGTTGGCGCCGAGAGCCCTAGGAGAGAAGGAGAGAAAGAAAAAGAGAGAGGCTTTGGTGTTGGCTCTTGTGTTGATTCATCGGCTTGGTTTCTTAAACTCATAGTGTATTTATAGGGCTAAGGCAGGGACCAAGAGGAAGAGTTGGTTCTTGGCCCGTTAATGGATCCAAACCCGATCCATTAATTAGGATCCATTCCACTAAAGGATCCTAATTGAACTCACCTCACCAACCCCCATATTTTCATATGGGCTCCACATATTACGAGTCGTCTTCCCCCCGTGTTTAAGATCTGGTATGCCCATTAATTAATTAAATTACTGACAATTTAAATTAATTAACTTCTGGATTCTTGATTAGTACCACTCAACCTTATCAACGTGCTGGATCAAATCCACCTGCAGGGTTTGGCACGATGAACCTTTTGAGCTCATCAAGGGGGCATCATCATCCTGACTCTTCAGGACACGGATTTCGTCAATAATCATCGGCACATCATATTATTAATATTATTTCCCAACTTACCGGGTCTGTCGATCTAACAGAATATATCTCGCCCATTGATAAATCAATGAAATAATAAATAATAATATATGTCCAATATTATTTCAGGATTAAGGGATCACCCTCCTTAATAACAACTGAGGTCCTATCCAATTATCTAGTCAGTACAAATCGGATAACCTCGGGTTTTGGTCCTGCTCAATGTACTCATAGCACACTAGTGTAGTCCAATGGTCAAGACCAACCACACCGGACTACACTGATGATGTAGTCTAACCCTGATTGTTGTTTTGGTGTTGACACTGATTTTAGTTTAGGTTGATTAGATGATTATGATTAAGTCCTGGTCGTGGACTAGGCATACCTAGTGGGACTAGGTTTGGTGAAAGACTGACTTGGAGGGTTAGGTCCTAGATTGAGAAGCTAGGTTGGTGAAAAGTCCTAGCTTGGAGGGCTAGGTGTGAAAAGTCCTAACTTGGAGGGTTAGGTGTGGAAAAATCTTAGCTTGGAAGGCTAGGTGTGAAAAGTCCTAACCTGGAGGGTTAGGAGTGAAAAGTCCTAGCCTGGAGGGTTAGGTGTGGAATGTCCTAGCGTGGAGGGCTAGGTGTGGAAAAGTCCTAGCTTGGAGGGTTAGGTGGATGAAATCCTAACTTGGAGGGTTAAGTGTAGAAAAGTCCTAGCTTGGAGGGCTAGGTGTGGAAATTCCTAACTCGGAGGGTTAGGTGATTGGAAATCCCGGTGAGTGAAGCCGGGTCCTGGTGAGTGAAGCCAAGTTGACTGAAGTCCTAGTGAGTGAAGCTGGGCACAGAGTGTTGGTCCGAGGGACTGAGCATGAGTCAGGGGAGGCTGGGAGCCAGTTCTCTTGACTTAGAGAGGGTTTGGCCTTGCCCAGATCGGTCTGGTGATCGATCAGGAAAGTTGGCACGAAGTTCCCTCGTGGATCGGTCTGGTGACCGATCCAGCGATGTCTGATCGGTCTGGTGACCGATCATGGAGCTTCTAGTAACTTTGGCAAACCTACTGTTCGGCTCCTGATCGGTCTGGTGACCGATCAGGGAGAAACCTTGATCGATCAATCTGAACGATCGACTGTCGCGAGGTTTCTCACCCTGACCGATCAGACTGGAGCTTGATCGGTCAGGGAGTGTCCTGATCGGTCTGGTGATCGATCAGCAGTGTATTTCAGGTGAGATTGTGGCAAGCAGATTTCTGGATCGGTTTGGTGATCGATCAGGTGACCGGTCAGGGTGACCGATCATACGAGCTTGCGATCCCAGGTTTCTCACTGGGGACTAATCAGGCTGGAGCCTGATCGGTCTGGGATCATCCTGATTGGTCCGGTGACCAATCACTTTAATTCAAACGCACTGTCAGATGCTCTGATCACGTCTGAACACAACTGCTCTTAATCTTTAATATTTGATTCTCTGCTTGATTTGCTGTGCTAATGATCTGATCAAGGTTGCAGGTGATAGGAATGAATTCAAACACTCAAGGAGAGTTAATGGGAGTCTTTCCTTGGAGCAGGTTTGTCCGTTTTCCATCTCAGGTTGTAACGGACGCTGGCGCTGCTGGAGCTGCTGTCTGGGACTTGGCTGAGGGAAGCTCAGGGAGTCCAGGAGAGCTCAGTGGTAGCTGGCTGTTGCAGGTGAGCAGCTGGAGGCTGCAGTGAGGTGGTGACCTGGCGATCAGTGAGCTGAGACTTAAGCGCTTGGTGGCAAACAAGTCTCAGTAACGATGTTCTCCACATTGTCCTCTTGCGACAACTCTGTTCCATCATCTTGAGCAAGCAACTGCGATCCTTGAAGCAACCTTGTCTTACTTGAGCACTTGGAAGAGAAACAAGAAGCTTGGCGAGTCCATCAGTGAGATGACACGAAGAAGGGAGTTCTTACGTGAGATCTGCGCTGGGTGGAGCTCGGTGAGAAGTTTGCTTGTGTTCTTGTGGTTCTATGTGCTCAGTAAGTTCCTTCTTGTGTTTCCTATACTTAATACTTGATCCATCTTGAAACACTGTGGAGAGGATACTCCACCGAGAAGGTGGTTGCATTTTATCTGGATTTTCCGGGGCTTGATCTGTCGACGATCAAGGGATCGCCCACCTTACGGGCACGCCAAGGAGTAGGGGCAAGTTATCCCCGAACCTTGTAAATACCTCGCTGTGCTACTAACCCAACTGCAGAGAAAACCTAAAATTGAAAGAAGTGGGTGTCTGGCTATATTCACCCCCCCTCTCTAGCCATCCAATTTCCAACAAGTGGTATCAGAGCTTGGGGCTCTGTTCAAGCGGATTAACAACCGAGAGTCAACTACAATGGCTTTGAGAGAAGGTTTTAGTACCACTCGACCTCCCTTCTTCGATGGAGCAGATTTTCAATATTGGAGATCGAAGATGGAGTATTATCTAAAGATGGACATCAACACATGGTTCGCTGTGAAGGAGGGTTTTACGCCTCCAAAGGATGATGAAGGAAAAGAATTGGAATCTTGGCGTTAGACTGCTAAGCAAACCCGGAAAAGTGAAGCCGATGCGAAGGCGGTAGTAACTTTGCAATTTGGCATGAACAAAGACCAACTCATCAAGGTTGGTCCCTTTACAAGTGCAAAGGATTTGTGGAATAAAATCATTGAACTCCATGAGGGAACCCGAGACTCGAGAATCGCCAAGAGGGACTTGTTCCTCAACCAACTCCAAAACCTTTCCATGAAGGAGAGTGAAACAGTAAGCGAGCTTCATAGTAGATTCAAGGAAGTCCTCAACGGTATTCATTCTATTGACGAAAAGGTCGAGAACCGCGACCTTGTAAGGTATGTGTTAAAAGCTTTCCCAAGGAATGCTTTGTGGTCATCCATGGTGGATGCCAACAATGTTTCCAAGGACTTATCAATTGTAAAACTAGATGATTTATTTTGTGAGATGGAACTTCATGAAATGGTTATCAAAGGCCCCAAGGAGAAGGGGATTGCCTTAGTTGCAGGAGAAAAGACCAAGAATAAGAAGGAGAAGAAGAAGGAGAAGGAAGTTGTTGATGCAGTCTGGCCCTGATTGTTGTTTTGGTGTTGACACCGATTTTAGTTCAGGTTGATTATGTTGATTATGATGATTATGATTAAGTCCTGGTCGGGGATTAGGCATGGTATGGGAAATCCTAACCTGGAGGGTTAGGTGTTGAAAATCCTAACTTGGAGGGCTAGGTGTGTGAAAAGTCCTAATTCGGATGAGGTGGGTGAAAAGACCTAGCTTTGAGGGCTAGGTGAAAAGTCCTAACTTGGAGGGTTAGGTGCAAATTCCCATCTTGGAGAATTAGGTGAAAAAGTCCTGGCTTGGAGGGTCAGGTCCTAGCTTGGAGGGCTAGGTTTCGAATGTCCTAATCCGGAAGAGTTGGGTGAAAAGTCCTAGCTTGGAGGGCTAGGTGAAAAGTCCTAACTTGGAGGGTTAGGTGCAAATTCCCAACTTGGAGGGTTAGGTGAAAAATCCTTAGCTTGGAGGGCTAAGGTGGATGGAACCCTAGCTTGAAGGACTGGGTTGGAGCCCTGGATCGGTCTGGTGACCGATCAGGGATATTGGCACGGTGCTACCTTGTGGATCGGTCGGGTGACCGATCCAGCAATGACTGATCGGTCTGGTGACCGATCAGGCAGCAGGTGTTGCCCTGTTGCTTGGCTCCTGATCGGTCTGGTGATCGATCAGGGAGCAAGCAACTTCCTCACTCCCCTACTCCTGATCGGTCTGGTGACCGATCAGGGAGTGAACAGTGAGTTGAGTTCCGCTTTAGATCAGCTTCTGAACGGTCCGGTGACCGATCAGAGACTTAGGATTTGATTTCCAGAATTACTGTTCATCGAACCTGATCGGTCTGGGTGACCGATCAGGAATCATTCTGATCGGTCTGGTGACCGATCAGGCTTCACTCTGATCGGTCTGGTGACCGATCAGGCTTCACTCTGATCGGTCTGGTGACCGATCAGGCTTTTGTTGCTGTGAGGCTGTGAGTCCCAGCAAAATGGTGGATCGGTCCGGTGACCGACCCACAATCTCTGGATCGGTCTGGTGACCGATCACTTTAATTCAAACTGCCTGTCAGACGCTCTGATCGCATCTGACCACACCCGATTCTCTGCACTAAGCTTCTGATTCTTGATTTACTGGTTGATATGCTGCTCTAACAGTCTGATTAAGCTGCACGTGACAGGGGAGGATTCAAACACTCAAGGAGAGTCAATGGAGAACTTTCCTTGGAGCAGGTTTGTCCGTTTTTCCATCTCAAGTTGCAACGGCCGAGCTGCAGATTGGAACTGAGACTGGAGCTTGGCTGAGGGAAGCTCAGAGGGTCCAGGGATAGCTCAGTGGTAGCTGGCATTGGCAGATGAGCAGCTGGGAGCTGCAGGGATGGTGTCATCTGATGCTTGGTGGAGAAACAAAAGCGAGAAGAAGACTTCGGTTGAAGCAGAGTTTCGAGAGTTTGAAAACGAAGTTCTTGTCGCGCCTTGTGTTCTCCTCAACTTGCTTGCTGTATTCCTGAAGTTGTCATCACCTCGAGCAAGCGATTGAATTCTTGAAGCAACCATCCATTACTTGAGCGCTTGAAGGAGAGAACAAGAGGCTTGGAGTCCGACAGCGGGAAGACACGAGGAAGGGTTTCTTGCGTGAGATCGCCGCTGGGTGGAGCTCAAGAAAGCTTGCTGTGTTCTTGTCTTTGCTGAGTGCTTGAGTAAGATCTTTCTTGTTGTTTCATTGAGCTTAAACATTTATCTGTGATTGAAACGCTGTGGAGAGGTTTCTCCATCGAGAAGGAGGTTGTCTTCTATCCGGTGCTTACCGGGGCTTGATCTGCCGACGATCAAGGGATCGCCCACCTTAAGGGCACGCCAAGGAGTAGGGGCAAGTTATCCCCGATCCTTGTAAACCCTCCTTGTTAGCGATCTTGCTAGTTGTAGTTGTTTCCCATCATTTTCTGTTTCTGCATTTTCTATTTTCATACTTCCGCTGTGCTACTAACAAAGTGAAGTGCAGAAATTGGATTTGGGTCTAAGTGAAAGTGATTGGCTATATTCACCCCCCCCCCTCTCTAGCCATCCGAGTTCCAACAAGTAGTATCAGAGCTTGGGGCTCTGTTTACGGCTTAACATCCGAGAGTTATCAACAAGATGGCGTTGGTCTTCTCCACTGTAATGCCCGTTTTTTTTTCCTTTTCATAAAGCGGCGTTACGTTAACATACTTAGGGCATGTAGACATCATAATGCAGCGGAAACCTTTAAACTTACACCTACATGCACTTACTACCATTCCTAGCATCATAACATGGAACTTGACATATTAACTTTATACTTAGCGTCATATCATGTCATATTTAGCATCATGTCATACTTAGCATCATGTCATACTTTAGCATCATGTCATAGAGTCACATTCAAGTACTTAATAGTAAAGGTAAAGTTCTATCGTAAGACGAGCAAACATATGGTCTCTTAGCCAAGTCACTATCACACACATGCTTTAATGCCCTCCTGCTGCTTCCTTACTGTCCCCTTGCGTGATCTGCGGTATAAGAAAATAAGACTATAAGCACATAGGCTTAGTAAGACTCTTTCCTACTCACTAAAACCATTCATCATTTAATCATGAGCACATAAGACATTAACATACTTAGTGCTTTACTTAGAACATAAGCCTTTTCATCACTTAGCATACATTCGACATGGCATGAACATAACTTAATCACATTCGTAGCATGGCATAAACATAACCATAAAACATTCATGGCATGGCATAATACTTGGCATAGACATCAACATCGTAAACATTCATAGCATGGCATAATACTTGGCATAGACATAAACATAATCAACATAACCTCATAAACTTTCTTAGCATGGACCTAAATAAAATCATGGCATCCTATCTTAGCACAAACCTACTTAAATCATGGCTTCAAAAATTAACATGGGCATAAATAAAATCATGGCATCCTAACTTAGCATAACATAATTACATCATGGCATCATAAATAAGCATGGACATAAATAAATCATGGCATTCTAACTCAGCCTAAACATAATTAAATCATGGCATCCTAAACTAGCATGAACATAAATAAAATCATGGCATTCTAACTTAGCATAAACATAATTAAATCATGGCATCCTAAACTAACATGAACATAAACAAAATCATGGCATCCTAACTTAGCATAAACATAAATAAATCATGGCATCCTAAACTAGCATGAACATAAATAAAATCATGGCATTCTAACTTAGCATAAACACAATTAAATCATGGCATCATATATTAGCATAAACATACATAAAATCATTTGCATAAACATACCTTGCATAAACTTACTTTGCATAATATTCTTATCATAAATATAATGCATAACATGGATGGATGCATGTGGCAATTGCATATATATATATATGGATGCTTAATCTTTAAAAACATGCTTTTAAATATTTAACATAATCATATCATTCATTGGGCCCTGGCTTGTACCACATTCATTCATCATATGCGCGCATCCCTAAGTAAATACGAGGTAGCTAATCTCAACCTACTAGGGTAAGGACAGCTTCATCGATAGTCCCGAACCGTAAGGACAGCTTCATCGATAGTCCCGAACCGTGGACAGCTTCATCGGTAGTCCAGAACCGTGGACCTTACTTAGGTCCGGTACAAGCCCATAAAATAAAATAAAATGCTTTCACATGCTTCTTCATTCATAACCATTCATAGCATATTCATTCATTCATCATACTTTCATCACACTTAATATCATCATTATGCCTTGAAGGCATGAACTTTAACTTCATTCATCATTTTCATTCTTAAACATGGCATATGTACACATCATTCATAAAGCATGGCATACATACATATCATTCATAAGACATGACATACATACATTTCATTTATAAGACATGGCATACATACATATTATTCATAGAACATGGCATACCTACATATCATTCATAAATCATGGCACATGTCTTAAACATTTATGACCTAATCATATAATTCATGACATATAACTAATGGTTTGGTTAACATAAAAATTCTTCCATCTTATTTAAACATACCTCTTAGTAACCTATACACAAGCATCTTGGTAGGTTTAACCCCAACCCTAGCCCTAGGTTATGTCCTTGGCCGAAAGTCCCCAAGGAACCCTAGGTCCATGAACCTTCACATAACTTCCCAAACAACATCTCATACACATATACTAGGCCATAGGAAACATTTGAGTTCATACTTAAGACCAACCCTAATCCTTTAACCCTAGTCTTGCTCTTGGCTAAATTTCAAGGCCATGGGGGCATGGAGAAATTCCATTAAAACCCCAAATCAATTGCTTAAACACCATCCATACCATACCATAGGGCCATTGGGGCCCTTACTTGAATTAAGTCCTAACTTTCCACCCTATTAGGGTACTTGGCCGAAACCTATAGGGTCTCTAGGCCATGTGAAACATTCACATAAACACCCTCCATCTCCCTTATATCATGATAAAACATAAAACATATACTTGAGGTTTTAAACCCAACCCTACCCATGAGTTCTTGATGTTGGCCGAAACCCTAGGGTATTCTAGGGTACCCCAAAAATTCACAAAAATTATATTTAATCTCTAAACATCATGAGAGAACATTAAACAACATTATCAAGATTTTTAGCATCATCATGGACCCTAAAACATTGTGGCCGAAACCCATGGGATATCCTAGGGTTCTTGGTTTTCTTTCTTTGTTTCTTTATAACATCAAATCCCAAAAATCAACCAATATATCATGCTAAAAACATAAGGAACTATTATACCACAGGTGAGGGAGTCTTACCTTGGTTGATCTTGATTTCTAAACCTTAAAAGAGAAGGAAATGGTAAGATCTTTGGACCCTTGAACCCACTTGTCCTTGTATCCTTGGAAAACCCTTAGATCTTGGAGATGAAACCTTCTTGTGGAGTTTTTCCAAGGGAAACTCTCCTTGTGGTGTTCGGCTAGGATTAGGGAAGGAGGAGGAAGAAAATGCCAAGTGATGGAAGGAAGAGGTAACTCCCAAACCCCCCTCTTTATAACCCATTAAGGAGGTAAATGAAGAGTCTCTCCATGACCCTTCATCTTCTTCTAAGCCTTAACCAATATCCACTTCATTCCCTCATAACATTCCCTCACTAGGTGAGTTGGTTAGAGCATACATGGTTCTACAAGAGGTCCAAGGTTCAATCCTTGGTCCATGCACCTTATTTTTATTTTATTTTTCTTTTTAATTCCCTAAAATTCCAAAAATCCTCTAAAAATTCCCCCATAATTATTTTAATATTTCCCATTAGAATCCTTTATATTTATATAAATTTTCACCTAAAATCCACCAATAATTATGGTACTAAAAAGCCCATATAAGGCCCATTAGTGCCCTTTTTCCCAATTTAAATGAGAAAACATGGATTTTCTAGGCCAAAGTTCGCATTAATATTTCTAGATTCCTCCGAAAATCATCTAGACTTGCTTAATATTTTAAGGAAATATTAAGAGAATTTTTTAGGTATCCACCACCAGACCTCCATTCTTTGATGGCGCCGACTTCCAATATTGGAGATCAAAGATGGAATATTATTTGAAGATGGACATCAACACTTGGTTCGCGGTGAAGGAGGGATTCACCCCTCCTAAGGATGATGAAGGCAAAGAACTTGAGTCGTGGAGATGGACTGCCGAACAAACTCGAAAGAGTGAAGCTGACGCGAAGGCGGTTGTCACTCTACAATGTGGCATGAACAAAGACCAACTCATCAAGGTTGGTCCTTTCACAAGTGCAAAGGACTTGTGGAACAAACTTATCGAGCTTCACGAGGGCACCCGAGACTCAAGAATCGCAAAGAGGGATTTGTTCCTCAATCAACTCCAAAATCTCTCCATGAAGGAGAATGAATCGGTAGGTGAGCTCCATAGCCGGTTCAAGGAAGTCCTCAATAGGCTTCATTCGATTGATGAAAAGGTCGAGAATCATGACCTTGTGAGGTATGTCTTGAAAGCCTTTCCAAGGAATGCTTTGTGGTCATCCATGGTGGATGCCTACAAAGTTTCCAAGGATCTATCCATTGTAAAGTTAGATGACTTATTTTGTGAGATGGAATTGCATGAAATGGCTAACAAAGGCCCCAAGGAGTAGGGAATTGCTTTAGTTGCAGGGGACCGGTCAAACAAGAATAAGAAGGAGAAGAAGAAGGAGAAGGAAGTCTCTTCATCTTCATCCTCTTCCGAATCTGAGTCCGATTCTGAAGAAGATGGCAGTGGATCCTCATCCTCCGAAATGGCGAACTTTGTGAGAAGGATGATGAGAAGGGGTCGACGCTTCAAGAGTAGAGGTAACTCTAGTGAAGTTAAACTTGATAAGACTAATGCATCTTGCTTTGAGTGTGGTAGGAAAGGGCATTTCAAGAACGAATGCCCAAAGCTTAAGAAGAAGGAGGAGAAATCCAAAAAGAAAGAAGAAAAATTCAAGAAGAAGAAGAAGGCCTTGAAGGCCACTTGGGATGAGTCATCCTCTAGTTCATCCGATGAAGAGAAGGAGGAGAAGAGCAAAAGGCATGTGGCACTAATGGCTCTAGGAGAGGAAAGCTGTGATGAATCTTCAAGTTCCTTAAACGTAGCTTCATCATCTTCGGATGATGAAGAGGTAACTTCTCCCGAGCTTAAAAAATGTTATAGAGCAATTACATGTTTAACTAGTATGCTTAAGAAGTCAAAAAATAAGGTTAAAGCATTGCAATTAGAAATTGATCAATTGAAATTATCTAGGGATGATAACATTGATGATTTGCATGTTGAATTGTTAGAAGAAGAAATTAAATCATTGAAACTTGAAGTTGAAAAGTTGAAATCCTCTAAGGTTGAGGAAGTGAATGATTTGCATGATGACTCACTAGTAGAAGAAAACCAATCATTGAAGAGTGAAGTTGAGAAACTCAAAGAATATTCTTGAGAAGTTCTCAACTAGCTCTAAACCCTAGACATGATCTTAAATGCCCAAAGGGCGGTCTACAATAGGGCCGGTATTGGTTACCGTCCTAAAGAACCCTCATTTGTGTCTCTTATGTCTAGGACTGATATGAGACAATCTAGGACACTCAAGGTCAAAAGAAAGTTGTCAAGGCATGGGTGCCTAAGTCTTGTTTAGTTGATGCTTTAGGTCCCAAGGTTTGGGTACCTAAAACTTATTTTTCGAATTGTGTAGGTTATGATTGAGGGGAGCATCTATCAACTTGGTTCGTTGATAGTGGATGCTCCCAAACACATGACCGGGGATAGATCATTTTTTTACCACACTTCACAAGAAAAGTAGAGGTAAATTTCATTTGGTAACAATGGTAGTCTTAAGGTCATAGGAATAGGAGACATTCAAATATCCGAATGTCTTAGAATTTCAAATGTCCTTCTAGTCAAGGGGATGAAATTTAATCTCCTAAGTGTGAGTCAATTGTGTGACACGGGTTACACAATTGATTTCCAACCAAGTCAATGTCTAGTTAGACAACATGACACCTTGGACACGGTACTAGTAGGAACAAGAGTAGACAATATTTATCAAGTTTCATTTAAAAGTGCTACTAATGTTTCTGCTAAGTGTTTCATGTCAAAAGAAGAAGAGTCCACC
>JAGFNQ010002779.1:0-35260 GCA_024364735.1 Boesenbergia rotunda
TTGAGAAATATTAAAAGCTTTGTATTTTGAATGATATTTTGCACTTTTTGAGAAAATACTATGAGCTTTGTGTTAGTGATATGAGAAAAGTGTCCTAAGGCAATCGCCTTATGATTGTAATCATTTATTTTAATAAATGAATATTCACTATTTGAGTATACATGTTTGTGTATTTGATTGAGATCTTAAACTCATTTACTGAATGTCCGCAATACAATTCATAGCATAAGAGAATTTGTGATGAATTCACAACTAGTAATTATCTCTACATGTGCAATTGTGAAGTATTGAAATTGTCCCTAATCGATGAATTAATAAATACGGACACTATCAATTCTGTTGAGACAAGCATGGGTTATTCTCTAATCAGCTGATTCTCACTGGCTGGTGACATTGGGATGTCCGGAGATAAACATGAATGCTAGTTAAGGGAACTAGTTCATTGGAGTGACTGGCTGAAAAACTTCATATGGTAGTCTATATATAGATATGTCAATGAAGTTTTTACTGCAGCTTAAGTGCGATGTTCCTTTGACTTGCGGTGTTCAATTCATCTTGGTCATGGAGACTTATACTTTGACATCTTAAGCAAGAATCTCTAAGGAGGTGTGGACCCAGGATGATTGGGTATAAGCCGAAGTGCCCGAAGATGTTTGAACAACCTACAAAGGATTCACCACTCCTTGCGAGGAGATGTATACCCAAGGCCTATCATCGGATTGTTACTCGAAGCCTCTAGCTAGAGCATGACATGTTCAGAGTATGAATCTCTTAAATACATGAGAGTAATTAGAATCAGTAGGACGAGAAAACGTTACTTGGGCTAGGTGTGACGTAGTCAGCCTAGTAGGGACTGACACACATAGACCATGTCCTGAACCAAGTGGGTATAAGATGGTGAAGGGAATGGGGCACGATTCATTATAGCTGCTGAAGGGTTTCAGAATTGTTTCTGAGGTCAACCGTTGATCTTTCGATTAATTGGGGATCATGATGTACTACTAGGTGCCACTCATGATCGTTCTATAATTGATTAATTATAGACGGCCAACATAAATCGAAAGCATATTTAGTCACACGCACTACGAGTAATCCGAGGGATTTAAAACGAGTTGAAAATTGGATTTTTCAATCAAGAGAGATTAGGTTTGGTTAAGCCAAACGATAAGTCGAATCTGAATTTTTCAGAGACGCATCGGAAGCGTAAAATGGCTAAGTCTTTTGAAGACTTAATAGATGAATTAAATAAGTTTAATTCATTGGGGCGTTGCTTGGATGGGCCGGCCAAAGAGGGTCTCCATCCTCTTTGCTTGGCCGGCCACAACAAAGGGAGAGAACCAAATTTTTGGTTCAATTTATAAAATAAACCAAGTGTGGTTTGTTTTATAAAATTATGGATGATATAAATTTTTATATAATAAACCAAGGTTTGGTTTATTTTTCATGAAAATTAAAATGAACCATGGATTGGTTTATTTTATTTTATAAAATCAATCAAGGATTGATTTACCATGATAAGAAAATTTATTCCATAAGAAAAAAGGAGACTTGGTCGGTTTTTATCATGAATTAAAATATGATAAAACTTGGCATGATGGAATAAGTCATAGAAAATTTATTCCATAAGAAAAAAGAGACTTGGCGGTTAAGAGACTACTATATAAAGGACCCAAGGCAAGACTTGGAAATCAATCGAAGTATTCTTGCCTGGGCTCTCTCCCTCTCCTCCCTTCTTTCTCTTGGCCGGCCACAAGGCTCTTCTCCCTTCTTCTTGTCGTGAGCACAAGGAAAAGCACCGAGGAGACAAAGTTCTTCTGTTGGGACGATCTTCCTCTCCGTCCATTATCACCTTGGGATTGGGCGCAAGTCATCTTCCTCCTTCTCGCCGGAATTGTGATTCCGGCCAACCTTGGTAGTGAGTTTTTCCGATGTGATTACTTCTCTCTTGGTTTTCTTGTCGCGTTCTCGGAGAATCTAGTAGTTCTCGAGAACACGAAACTCATGGTTTTGCGAAGTCATCCTGAAGATACTCGGCGTGGACGCGAATAGAGGCGGAGCTTCCGAGGGACGCTTACGGTTGGATCTCGTCCCTTCCTTCGAGTTACGTGAGGTAATACGTAAATTAGTTTACGTTTCTGCAAAATTTTAAATATATGATCATGTCTACACAGGATAAAGTTGCATGCTTAGATGTGTGGTTAAATAATTTGAGAAATTATTTATGCTAAACCTTCCGCTGCACGTAATTAATTTTAAAATTATGAACCCGCATCCATGTCAACATGCACCCGGTCCCAACAGTGGTATCAGAGCCGGTTAGTGTTGACATAATCATATAATTATTTTGCGGAAAACTTTGTCATGATCTCAACTTTGGAAAATTTTCCAATTATGGAAACTTTCCAATTATGGTAAATTTTCGATTTAGAATTTCAAAGTTTGGAAATCATCATGAAATTTCGCAAACTTTTGAAATATCCCTGTTTCTGAAATTTTATGATAATTGTGAAAACTTTCCATTTTTGGAAACTTTCCAATTTTGGAAATTTTCCAATTTTGGAAATACGTAAGTTTTTTTGTACCAAAAACTTACAATTATTCAGAAAACCTTTTATTTTTGGAAACTTTCCATTTATGGAAAGCTCGCAATTTTGGGCACTTTCTTTCAAGAAAGTCTAGACAAATTATGAGAATATTAATTGGCATTTAAATTCATAATTGAAAATTAAATTATTTACAAAATTTTTTATTTTGGATTGAGCCTCGGGGACCCGTCCAATTTAAAGTTAGTTGTTATAATTAAATTTCCTAAATTGAATTTAAACTGTCAAATGTTTAATTTGGATTGAGCCTCGGGGAGTCGTCCAAATTATGTTATCAATAAATTCTTATTTTGGATTGAGCCTCGGGGAGCCGTCCAAATTAAGTTATTGATATTAATTTTTCATAAATAAAATATGTGATCAAATCTTGGAAATTTTGAAGTGATTCTCATACGATAATTTCCTTATTTGATTTATGCGGTGATGCTCTTACATATTATTGTCTCCAAAATTAATTAGGAAAATTGTTTCCTATAGAGTATATTTCCTTAAATAAGATTTTCATGAAAATAATATGTGGTTGAATTAAGGGAATTTGTCTCTTAATTTAATAAGATTTGATTTAGAGAAATCAAAGTCTTAAACATATTATTTCCGAAATTAATTATGATAATTTAGGAAATTGTTTCCCAAAATAATTCCTTGAATAAAGTATAAAATTAGAATTAGGAAATCCGGTTCCTAATTCAATTAATGAGACTTGATAAATTAAGTCACAAACATACTTTATTAAGAAAATCGTTAATACATGACATAATTATATGTCATGAATGTGCTTAAAAGAAAAAGATGAGACCCAAAACCCCTTACAAAATATTAAGGCCAACACCTTCCATTAATATGGTTAGAACCGGAGTTTTGTTTCTCGTTTGGGTTGATGGACACATCCATGCCCGGCTTGAACCTCAACATGTTCAAACCATGGAATTAGTTTATGATTAATATAATTGGAGTCAGAGGTCAATCCTTAGTTTTGGTTGTTGGACACATCCAAGTCTGACTAAACGGTTGAATGAGCTCCAACCATATTACAACTATTTCTTGATTAATGGGTCAACCTTAAGCTTGGAGCATCGATTTGTTGTGCCACAGCCAAGGTCGATCTAAAGAGAGGTGCAGTTGGGTGTTATGTATATTGTTGCATACTTGTTAATGAGTTAACAACCCAATGATATATGCAAACATTCAATTAGTTGATAGCATAATGTGATAGTTACATATGTGTAATATGTAATCGCTATAATTACCTACCTTCATAGCTAAGAATAACTTGATGGACTCCAGCCATGGTTGTTCTTATCTATGGTTGGATATCAACCTATTTGGAGGCGTTCCTACGATCTCCTGAATTGATAAAAAGGGTTATTCAATTCGAAAAATAAATAGGATTTAATTAATGTATATTGATGCATTCTTTATCATTCTCATCACATAACCTCAATTTGTATTTCTAGGATAATCACCTGATCATGTCTTCTCTGAATTTGCGTTCCATTTTGGATACTAATAAGTTAACTAAGGCCAAAAGGATTGAAAAGGCACCAAAAAACACTTGCCATCATTGAGGCAAGGAGGGCCACTAGCGAAGAAACTGCAAGGTTTATCTTGAGTCCTTGAAGAAGAAGGCATCTGATACCCCATCCTCTTCAGGCATCTTCGTTATTGAATGTCACTATATTTCCTCGTACACCTGGGTACTTGATATTGGGTGTAGCTCACATATATGTAATGACATACACGGGCTAAGGAATAGAAGAAGACTCGTCAAGGGAGAAGCGAATTTGCGAGTTGGAAATGGAGCAAAGATTGCTGCTATTGCCATCGGAACATATTTGCTAAAGCTCCCTACTGGACTTGTCTTAGAATTGGATAATTGTTATTTTGTTCCTTCGTTAAAAAAGAAATTGTATCTATTTCATGCTTGAATGAAAAGGGTTACCATTTAACTTTTAGTAACAATTGCTGTTACATAACATTAAATGGTGTTCTTTATGGGACCGGAACTTTATGCAATGGTGTCTATACGTTAGATTTATCCGGTGACGTTTCAATAACGAAGTTAGCAACAAACGTGCTCGAATAGATAATCAAATAGACTCCTATACGTGGCATTGTCGTCTTGGCCATGTAAGCAAGAAACGCATGACCAAATTACACCGATGTGGAATTCTGGAATCATTTGAACCTGGTTCATTTGATACATGTGAATCATGCTTAAAAGGCAAGATGACCAAATTATCCTTTTCCGAAAAAGGTAAACCAGTGGGAGAATTGCATGGTCTAATACATACTGATGTATATGGACAAATGTCAACTCTTGCACAAGGAGGCTATAGCTACTTCATTACCTTTATCGATGATCACTCACGATTCGGGTATGTGTTCTTAATGAAACACAAATCTGAAGCTTTTGAGAAATTCAAAGAGTTCAGAAGTGAAGTAGAGAAACAGCTTGGCAAAAGTATTAAGATACTTCGATCCGATCGGGGTGGTGAATACATAAGTCAAGAGTTTCAAGATTATCTTAGGGACAATGGGATATTGTCTCAATGGACTCCGCCATATACACCACAGCATAATGGTGTATTTGAGAGGCGTAACCGAACCTTGGTGGACATGGTTAGATCTGTGATGAATCATGCAACTCTTCCAAAATCCTTTTGGGGCTATGTGCTTAAGACAGTTGTTTACTTGCTAAACAGAGTCCCGACTAAGGTAGTCTCTACTACTCCATATGAGACGTGGAATAGTAAGAAACCTCATTTATCTCACCTAAATATATGGGGTTGTCCTGCTTATGTAAAGCGGGCTGTATCAGACAAATTGGATGCGAAGTCTGATAAATGTCTATTTATTGGATACCCTAAGGAAACGAAGGGTTACCAATTCTATCATCCCTTGGAACAAAAGGTGTTTGTTTCAAGGCATGCTGTATTTCTAGAAAAAGAATTTCTTTTACAAGAAAACAGTGGGAGTAGCATTGAACTTGAAGAAGTTCAAGAAACTCCAATAGACATTACAGAGACACCTAGTCTAGACCCACAACCAATAACTCATAATGATGAGCTATCAGTTGAACCTAAAACAACACCACTTCTTCGTAGGTCTGATAGGACACGCAATATTCCAGAGAGATACGGATTTCTCATAAGTGAATCGAACGACGTGTTACTCATTAACGATGACGAACCTATCAGTTATGAAGATGTTCTGAAAAATTCAGAAAGGGATAAATGACTTGAAGCCATGAAGTCGGAAATGGATTCCATGTACAAAAATCAAGTATGGGACTTGGTTAACCCACCTGAAGGGATTAAGCCCATAGGGTGCAAGTGGGTTTTCAAGAAGAAAACCGACATGGAAGGTAATGTTGTTACCTTTAAGGCTAGATTAGTGGCAAAAGGATATCGTCAGAAACAAGGAATTGATTATGACGAAACCTATTCGCCAGTAGCTATGCTTAAATCCATTTGGATGCTCCTAGCCATAGCAGCTCATTATGATTATGAGATATGGCAAATGGATGTGAAAACAGCTTTCCTTAATGGAAACCTGCTTGAGGATGTATACATGATACAACCTGAAGGTTTCACATCGGTCAATAAAACCAAAGTATGCAAGCTTCGACGATCCATATATGGACTAAAGCTAGCATCCAGGAGCTGCAACATCCATTTTGATGAGACAATCAAAGAGTTTGATTTCTCACAAAATCCTGACGAATCTTGTGTGTACAAGAAGGTTAGTGGGAGTGCAGTCGTATTCCTAGTGTTATATGTCGATGACATATTACTTATAGGAAATGATATATCAGTCTTATAGTCAGTTAAAATTTGGTTGTCCAACTCCATGAAAGACCTGGGAGAAGCAACCTATATCATTGGGATTAGAATCTATAGAGATAGATCAAAACGGTTGCTTGGTCTTTCGCAGTCTACATATATAGACCAAGTGCTAGAAAGGTTTAGCATGTCGGAATCCAAGAAAGGTTACCTTCCCATCAGGCATGGGATCATCCTTTCGAAGTCTATGCGTCCGCGCACAGAAGACGAGAGGATTTGCATGAATAAGATTCCTTATGCATCCGCGATAGGATCTATTATGTATGCTATGTTATGTACTAGGCTCGATGTATCGTATGCTCTGAGCGTCACAAGCAGATACCATTCTGATCCAGGAATGGATCATTGGGCGGCTGTCAAGACAATCCTCAAGTACTTGAGAAGAACTAAGGATGTGTTCCTAATATATGGAGAAGGTGATATGGTAATACGTGGGTATACAGATGCCAGTTTACAGACAGATAAGGATGACTCCAAATCTCAGTCCGGATACGTATTTATTTTGAATAGAGGCGCAATAAGTTGGAAGAGTTCCAAGCAAGACACCGTAGCGGATTCTACCATGGAAGCGGAATATATTGCAGCTTCGGAAGCAGCAAAGGAAGCAGTCTGGATCAAGAAGTTTGTCTCAGAACTTGGTGTGGTTCCAACCATTGATGAAGCAATACCGGTTTATGTGACAACAATAGAGCTATTGCACAAGCAAAGGAACCAAGGTCTCATCAGCGATCCAAACATATGCTTCGTCGTTATCATCTGATCAGAGAGATTATAAGTAGGAATGATATACAAATTGAGAAAATTCCCATTGAAAGGAATTTAGCGGATCCTTTAACTAAGGCCTTGCCTCAAAGCAAGTTTGAGGGTCATGTTAGAGCCTGTGGTATTGGATACCGTAGCGATTGGCATTAGGCCAAGTGAGAGTTTGATAGTGATATGAGAAAAGTGTCCTAAGGCAATCGCCTTATGATTGTAATCATTTATTTTAATAAATGAATATTCACTATTTGAGTATACATGTTTATGTATTTGATTGAGATCTTAAACTCATTTACTGAATGTCCGCAATACAATTCACAGCATGAGAGAATTTGTGATGAATCACAACTAGTGATTATCTCTACATGTGCAATTGTGAAGTATTGAAATTGTCCCTAGTCGATGAATTGATAAATACGGACACTATCAATTCTGTTGAGACTAGCATGGGTTATTCTCTAATCAGCTGATTCTCACTGGCAGGTGATATTGGGATGTCCGGAGATAAACATGAATGCTAGTTAAGGGAACTAGTTCATTGGAGTGACTGGCTGAAAAACTTCATATAGTAGTCTATATATAGATATGTCAATGAAGTTCTTACTGCAGCTTAAGTGCGATGTTCCTTTGACTTGCGGTGTTCAAGCCATCTTGGTCATGGAGACTTATACTTTGACATCTTAAGCAAGCATCTCCAAGGAGGTGTGGACCCAGGATGATTGGGTATAAGCCGAAGTGCCCGAAGATGTTTGAACAGCCTACAAAGGATTCACCACTCCTTGCGAGGAGATGTATACCCAAGGTCAATCGTCGGATTGTTACTCCAAGCCTCTGGCCAGAGCATGACATGTTCGGAGTATGAATCTCTTAAATACATGAGAGTAATTAGAATCCGTAGGATGAGAAAACGTTACAGGGGCTAGGTGTGACGTAGTCAGCCTAGTGGGACTGACACACATAGACCATGTCCTGAACCAAGTGGGTATATGATGGTGAAGGGAATGGGGCACGATTCATTATAGCTGCTGAAGGGTTTCAGAATTGTTTCTGAGGTCAACCGTTGATCTTTCGATTAATTGGGGATCAGGATGTACTACTAGGTGTCACTCATGATCGTTTATAATTGATTAATTATAGACGGCCAACATAAATCGAAAGCATATTTAGTCACACGCACTACGAGTAATCCGAGGGATTTAAAATGAGTTGAAAATTAGATTTTCCAATCAAGAGAGATTAGGTTTGGTTAAGCCAAACGATAAGTCGAATCTGAATTTTTCAGAGACCCATCGGAAGCATAAAATGGCTAAGTCTTTTGAAGACTTAATAGATGAATTAAATAAGTTTAATTTATTGGGACGTGGCTTGGATGGGCCGGCCAAAGAGGGTCTCCATCCTCTTTGCTTGGTCGGCCACAACAAAGGGAGAGAACCAAATTTTTGGTTCAATTTATAAAATAAACCAAGTGTGGTTTGTTTTATAAAATTATGGATGATATAAATTTTTATATAATAAACCAAGGTTTGATTTACTTTTCATGGAAATTAAAATGAACCATGGATTGGTTTATTTATTTTATAAAATCAATCAAGGATTGATTTACCATGATAAGAAAATTTATTCCATATGAAAAAAGGAGACTTGGTCAGTTTTTATCATGAATTAAAATATGATAAAACTTGGCATGATGGAATAAGTCATAGAAAATTTATTCCATAAGAAAAAAGAGACTTGGCGGTTGAGAGTGTTAGGATCGTTCCGTACGCTAGAGGGGGGTGAATAGCGTTTCGCCGAATTCTTGTTCCTACACAGTTAGTTTGCACAGCGGAAATAATAGTAAAACAATAATAAAATCACTAACCAATGCTAACACGGCAATTTTAGTTGGTATCCACCCCGGTCGGGTGACTAATCCAACAATCCGTCGGTGGATCAAACCCCGGATAACCTCCGGCTAGAACTCGTCTCTCCTTATGGGTGGAGAAACCTCGCCACAACACCAAGGACACTTCCTGAGTATACAAGACTACTAACTTGCCCTATCCAAGCAAGTTTCGTCAAGAAAGCCAGCCACCACGAAGTCCTCTTTAAATAGGACTCGGGACTGATTTCTCGCTACCAGTCGACTGCCCCCTGGGCAGTCGACTGGTGCCAGCCAAATTCGACCGTTGACACTCCCAACGTTCGAATTTGCCAGCTCACCAGCCACCTACCAGTCGACTACCCCCAGGGCAGTCGACTGGTCCCTAGCTGAAACTCTTCCCGAGTACATTCACACAGCACTCGACTCTCACGACTCGACTGACTCCTCCTCCGCAGCCTCGACTGTTGCCTTCGCGCCCTCTTCATCTTTGGCCCTCGTCCCTCGGATGCGCACGCAAGCCTCCAGCTTGCCTCCATTTCACCCTTCACGTACGCCTCGAAGTCCGCGCCCATCAGCTCATCGTCCCTGCACTCTATGGTCCCTCAGATGCGCACGCCAGCCTCCAGCTGGCCTCCATGCCATCTTTCACTGTACTGAGGTCATCCAGTCAGGTCTATATGTGTAACCTGTACAACCTGCACACTCAACATACGCATATCAAATACAAGGGTAAACCTAACTTAAACCCTTTGCCCAAACATCAAAACATATGGTCACTCCGGACTATCTTAGGGCCGATTGCTCTAACAATCTCCCCCTTTTTGATGTTTGACAATCCGTTTAAGTTAGGAAAGCAAGATAGTAGTAAATAGCAAAAAACATGCTAATTGAATGCATATGCAATACATGACTGGATCCTATCCCAAGGCATCCCACACCTAACCCTCCAAGTTAGGGATTTTACCACCTAACCCTCCGAGTTAGGATTTTCCAACACCTAGCCCTCCGAGCTAGGACTTTTACCACATAACCCTCCAAGTTAGGATTTTCTACCAAACCGGGCTTTTTAAAGCTTCTCCCAAGCTCCCCCTTACACTGGACTTATAAAGGCTTTTTAAGAACCTCTCCAAGGTTCCCCTAACGCCAAGAATGGAGCAAACATGCTCCCCCTTAATCTTAACTCCCCCTAAACCTAGGGTTTCTAGCAACGGTAAGTTTGGTTTCCCAACTTAAACCCAAACTTCTCTCCCCCTTTGCCATACATCAAAAAGACCCCAATAATTACCCAATTATTGGTTCTTTCAATCCCCAATGATCCTAAACAACGTGTACTCACCTCACATACACTTGTTTTTCACCATTTGGATCACAAACCAGCTGCTGATACCCAAATCAGCCCTGGGCAGTCGACTGGCAACAGTGTCAGTCGACTGATACGCCTAAAATCTGATTTTCTGGCCGAATTTCAGAAACGCACCAGAAATTCCACAAATTTTCCAAAAATTTCCAAACTTCGTGGACAACTTTGTGGAACCTATACCTACTTGGGAAAAATACATCTACCCATGTATCTATCACCATTCCCAAGTTTGACACAAAACCCAAAAATTTCAAAATGAAAATCAAGGCAACTAGGAGGCAACCTCCCCCTTTACCCATGCCTTCTCCCAATTTTTATTTTTCCCAGGTCAAGTTCTACCAAACTTAACCTCCAAGACACCACGTTGAGTCATACACAACCCAACACCCGAGTTCTTCCCCCTTTGACACTCTTATAGCATTGCCCGAGGCAATCTTTCCCTAAGAGCCAAAAAGAACTCAACAAAAGTCTAAAAACTCTAAGGTTTGCACGCACACTTGCTAGGATATACCCTATCCTAGAAAAATATGATATCATGGAAATATCAAGTGTGCTTGACTTTTGGTACACATCTAAATTCCTTAAAAGATTTGGCATTTTGAAATCAAGTCATTATTCCTTGTGTTTGCCTCTTCTAACCCTTTCAAATTGACACAAGGAATGCATATCCTTAATATGATGAAAATTTCTCCCTTTTTACCTCTAAATCCTAGATACACATGAGAAACTTATCAAATTTCCTTGAACTTTCCATATGGCCTCATTTCATATAATCATCATTCACCCATGAGGCACACCTTAACTCAACTAGTATAATTAAGGATCATATTCTATCATCCAATAGCCATTTTCCTATTTCAGCCCACATACGAGTCGACTCCCAAAACTCACAGAATGTTTCTAGGCTGAGACCAGTCGACTGCCCCCAGGGCAGTCGACTGATACCTGATTTTCAGGTTTTTCAGCCCAATTTCAGTAATGCCTAGATAATTCTACAAATCTCCAAAAATTATGAAATTTCGTGGGGAGATTTGTGAAGCCAATATCTACTTGGAAAAAATATGTTTCCAAATAAATGTACTCCAAATCCCAAGATTGGCACGAAATCCTACTTCTTCTAAAAAGTATCAAATGAGCTCATCCTAAAAGTGCTAATTCTCACTTCTCTTCAATGCATCCTCTTCTCCTTGATCACAACTCATTTATATCATTGAATTATATGGTGTTCCACCATTAAACCTCAATTTTATCAATTAACTCTCCTTTTTCATTTTTTTCCCTTTAAATTCTCCTTTTAATGTGCCAAAATCTAGGATTAAGACTTACCTAAGTCTTCCAACCCTTTTTGGCATATTTCATCTAATTTCCTGAGGGAGAAACTTTTGAGATCCATTTACCATGGACCCCAAAGGCTCCTAGAGCTTCCCCTTAAGGTCTTAGCCTTAGCCACCTCCCTAGGTGACTCCATCAATACTAGGTCACACTGGTGTGCCACCGGTGACTCTTGGCCTACAAAATTGACCTTCTTAACCTTGGACACCTTGTCCTTGGTTAGGTCACTCTTTTTACCCTTGGATGGCATCCCCTTGCCATCCTTGGACCTTCCCTCCTTACTAAGATTGTATGCTTTCCCAGCATACTTCTTTCCATTGTCCTTGGAGGTCTTAGATCGGTACACCAATCCCGATCTATCGTAGTTGGGTTTTATACTACCCAACACCATGTCTAAGCCCTTAGATCCAATCGTGAATCTTTCTAGGGCTTTTTCTAATGTATCAAGTCTTGTCCTCAAGACTTGATTTTCTCTCTCTAGACCTTTAACCTTGTAGTCCATACGCCCACTTTGGACATTCCTAGAACTACCATTTTCTTAAGCATTTGTTTCCCTTCCTTGAGGTTAATGCCTTTAGCCTTGGATACACAGGTCTTAGATTTACCATGATGCATGCTTTTCTTAAGATATGTATCTACCTTGTTATCCTTATTCCTATCATGATATTTAAAACCATGATTATGCACAAAAAGATAATTTTCATGAAATCTAGCATGCATAGATGAATGATTTGCATTATTTCTAATATTCATGGAAGGGTAATTGGCATGATTCTTAGCATTCATGGAGGAACTTAAATATGAATGGCAATTTAATCTAGGGTTAGGAATTACCTCCCTTACCCTTGTAGTCCCTCCTTGATGTGGACTTCTTCTCTTCTTCCTTTCTTCTTTCTCCCATCTCCTTAGATGCTCCATTTTCTTTATTTCACCTTTCTTTGGGCACTTGGTGTGGTAGTGCCCTAGCTCACCACATGTGAAGCATCTAATCTTCATTTTTCTCTCTTGGGCTCCTCCATTCCTACAATTCATGTTAGATTTTAATCGAATGGACCCGGGTTTAGAGCGTACCTCCTTTTTACCTTTTGGGCACTTATCCTTATAGTGCCCCTTTTCATTTCACCCAAAGCATGTAATGTGGTCTTTGTTCCTTGCTTTGGTGGAGGTTGAGACTTCTTCAACTTTTGATGATGTGAATGCCTCTTTTTGATCCGGCATGGAAGTGGATCTCTCCTCCCCCTCAATCCTTGAGATGGAGGCCTCTTCCTCTTCTTCTCTTGAGGAGGTTGACGATTCTTCACTTTCTTCTTCCTCTTCTTGAATCACGGGGCTTTTCTCCTTAGGCTCTTGAATTTTTGTAGGAGTCTCATGATACTCTTTCACCTTGCTCCATAATTCACATGCACTTTGATATGACCCTACATAACTCAAGACGTCATTAGGTAATATATCAACCAAAATATTTGTTACCTTCACATTGGCCCGGAATTGTTCTTGTTGCTCTTTGTCCCAATATCTAGAACGAAGCTTCTTCCCGTGCTTGTCCTTTGGAACTTCGAAGGGCTCTTCAAGCGCAATTTGGCATGCCCAATCCATTCCGAACCACGTCTCGATCCTCGCCTTCCAATATGCAAAATCTTCATTGTCGTAGGCCGGTGGTGTGTAGATCTTGTCTCCAAGTGGACCTTCACCTTCCATTTCCTCTAGCGTATGCTCCCTCGGCGGTTAGTCCGATCAAGAGCGGTCCTTCGCTCTGATACCAATTGTTAGGATCGTTCCGTACGCTAGAGGGGGGTGAATAGCGTTTCTCCGAATTCTTGTTCCTACACGGTGTAACGACCCGGAAAATTCTCTTAATATTTTCTTAAAATATTAAGCATGTTTAAATAATTTTCCAAGGGACCTAGGAATATTAATACGAACATTGGCCTAGGAAATCCATGTTTTCTCATTTAAATTGAGAAAACTAAGTACTAAAGGGCCTTATGTGGGCTTTTTAGTACCATGATTATAGGTGGATTTTAGGGAATAATTAGTATAAATATAAATAGGATTTAATTAGGCATATTAACATAATTATGGGTAAGTCTTGGCCTAATTTTTCCTATTTTAATCGAGAAATTAGAGAAATTAGGTACTAATGAGCTTTAAATGGGCTCCAAAAATGAGTATTAATTAGGTAAAAATTAATATAAATTAGGTAAAATTAATATAAATATAAAAGAATTTTATTTAGGAATATTGGCATAATTATGGGTGATTTTAGGGGGATTTTCGGAATTTAGGAAATAGAAATAATAAAATAAATGAAATAAAAATAAAATAAAAATAAAAGTGCATGAGCCAAGGATTGAACTTTGGACCTCTTGTACAACCATGTAAGCCTTAACCAACTCACCTAGCAAGGAATTCTTGTGAGGAAAGGAAGTGAATGGTGGTTAAATGGTAGAAGAAGATGAAGGGTCATGGAAAACTCTTCATTCACCACTTTAATGGTTGATTAATAAGGGGGTTTGGGAGTTTCATTCTTCATGCCATCAATTGCATTTGCTTCTCCCTTCCTTCTCCATTCTTGCCGAGCACTCAAGGAGGACTTCTCCCTTGAGAAAACTTCACAAAAAGTCTCATCCTCCAAGATCTAAGGTCTTCTCAAGTTTCCAAGGGCTAGGTGTGGTCAAGTCTTCTTCCTTCTTTCCATTCAAGGTCTAAAAATCAAGAAATCTAAGGTAAGACTCCCTCACCTGTGGTATAATAGTTACCAATGATTTCCATGATTTTTGTCATGATATATGGGTTAGTTTCGGAATTAATGTTGAAGGGAAACAAAATCAAGGTTCCTATGTTCAAAGGTTTCGGCCAGCATGTTTTAAGGGTCCATAATTATGCTAAAAATCATGATAATATTATTTTATGTTCCCCTATGATGTTTAGAAGTTAAGTGTAATTTTTGGGGATTTTTTGAGTATTCTAGGACACCCTAGAGTTTTGGCCAACATGAAGGAAGCAAAACCCAGAACTTTAAGTTCAAGGGTTTCGGCCAACATGTTTTAAATGTCTAGAAATATGTTAAAAATCATTATAATATTATTTTATGTGCCCCTATGATTTTTAGAAGTTAAGTGTAATTTTTGGGGATTTTTGGAGTACTCTAGGACACCCTAGAGTTTCGGCCAACATGAAGGAAGCAAAACCCAGAACTTTAAGTTCAAGGGTTTCGGCCAGCATGTTTTAAAGGTATAAAAATATGTTAAAAATCATGATAATGTTATTTAGTGTTCCCTTATGATTTTTAGAAGTTAAGTAAAATTTTTGGGAATTTTTGAAGTACTCTAGGACACCCTAGAGTTTCGGCCAACATGAAGGAAGCAAAACCCAGAACTTTAAGTTCAAGGGTTTCGGCCAGCATATTTTAAAGGTATAAAAATATGTTAAAAATCATGATAATGTTATTTAGTGTTCCCTTATGATGTTTAGAAGTTAAGTGAAGTTTTTGGGAATTGTTGGAGTACCCTAGGACACTCTAGGGTTTCGGCCAATATGAAAGGGACAAAACCAAGGTCCCTATGTTTATGGGTTTCGGCCACCATGATTTAAATGTCTATAAATATGTTAAAAATCGTGATAATGTTATTTGATGTTCCCTGATGATGTTTAGAAGTTAAGTGTAAATTTTGGGAATTTTTGGAATACCCTATAGGCCTCATATGGTTCGGCCAACCCCAAGGACCCAAGGGTTAGGATTGAGTCTTTGACTTCAACTTATGTTTATGTGTTGCCATGATATAAGGATGATGGATGGTGATTGTGTGAAATTTTCACATGGCCATGGGACTTCATAAGTTTCGGCCAATAAGGGTTAATAGGATAAGAGTTAAGATTTATTCCAAGTAAGGGTCCCAATGGCCCTATGGTAAGATGTGATTATGTTTATGAATGATATGCTATGTTATGAATGATATGCCATGCTTACGAATGATATGCCATGTTTATGAATGATATGCCATGGTTATACATGATATGCTATGTTATGAATGATATGCCATGCTTACGAATGATATGCCATGTTTACGAATGATATGCCATGTTTATGAATGATATGCCATGGTTATGCATGATAAGAATGATGTTACGACAAGTATGTTATGATCATGTTCATGATAAGAATGATGCCATGATAAGTATGCTATGAATGTCTTATGAATGATGAAGCATGCAAAGTATTTTACTTTATGAATGGGCTTGTACCAGACCGAAGTATGGGTCCAAGGGATGGGCACCTTAAGAACGCCCCGGTTATGGACTACCGAAGCTGTCCACGGTTCTGGCACTATCGGAGCTGTGCAACAAGGATGGGCTCCTTAAGAAGCGCCTCGGTTCGGGGACTACCGATTATGCTGTCCTTACCCTAGTAGGTCGGGGCTAGCTACCTCGGATTTACTAGGGATGCGCGCTATGATGTATGTATGTGGTACAAGCCGGGGACCCCAAATGATGTTATGATGATTATGTTTAAGAAATGAAAAGTATGTTTTTAAAGATTAAGCATCCTTATGATATATATGCATTGCCCATGCATTCATTATGAAAAAGTATGTTTATGAAAAGTATGTTCATGAAAAGTATGATTTTAAACTAAGCATCCATATATGTATATGCATTCCACCCATGCATTCATACATGTTATGCATTATGTTATGATAATGACGTGTTATGCTTATGCTCCATGTTAAAAGATATGTATGAGAATGAATGATCCATGTTATGATTATGGTAAGAAGATGCTCTTATGATATGTTAGAATGTATGCCTATGTTTATGCCATATAGGTTGGTTTATATCTTATGTTTATATTCATGCCATGTACGATGCCATGCTAGGAAAGTTTATTAAGTTATGTTTATGCCATGTATGTTTATGATTTACGTCATGTAAGATGCCATGCTACTATGTTTATGATTTACGCCATGAAAGATGCCATGCTACTATGTTTATGATTTATGCCATGAAAGATGCCATGCTACTATGTTTATGATTTATGCCATGAAAGATGCCATGCTACTATGTTTATGATTTATGCCGTGAAAGATGCCATGCTACTATGTTTATGATTTATGCCATGAATTATGCCATGCTTAGAATGTTTAATTATGTTTATGCCTATGGTTATACTTTAGGCTATGATAAGAATGTTTAATTAGATTTGTGCCTATGTTTATGCTTTATGCTATGATAGAAATGTTTATGATGCTTATGTTCCATATGATTATGAATGAATGATGAATGATTTTAGTGAGTAGGAAAGAGTCTTACTAAGCCTGTGTGCTTATAGTCTTCTTTCCTTATACCGCAGATCATGCAAGGGGATAACGAGGAAGCAGCAGGAGGGCCTGAAGTATGTGTGTGTTGGTGACTTGGCCCATGAAATCGAATGTGTTAACCGTTTATGCTAAGAACTTTATTTTTGCTACCTATATGCTCGAATAGTGACTTATGGAACTTTATGATAAGATGTTCAGTATGATATGATATGAACCTTATGGTATGATGTTAAGCATGTTATGATATGATGTTAAGTATGATGTTCATATGTGAAGTTCCATGTCATTATATAAGGGATGGTAGTAGGGGCATGTATATGTAAGGCTTAAGTTATTCCGCTGCAGTATGATGTTACATGCCTTAAGTATGTTAGCGTAACGCCGCTTTAGGAAAAAAAAAGCGTGCGTTACACACGGTTAGTTTGCACAACGGAAATAATAGTAAAACAATAATAAAATCACTAACCAATGCTAACACGGCGATTTTAGTTGGTGTCCATCCCGATCGGGTGACTAATCCAACAATCCGTCGGTGGATCAAACCCCGGATAACCTCCGGCTAGAACTCGTTGCTCCTTATGGGTGGAGAAACCTCGCCACAACACCAAGGACACTTCCTGAGTATACAAGACTACTGACTTACCCTATCCAAGCAAGTTTTGTCAAGGAAGCCAGCCACCATGAAGTCCTCTTTAAATAGGACTCGGGGCTGATTTCTCGCTACCAGTCGATTGCCCCCAGGGCAGTCGACTGGTGCCAGCCAAATTCGACCGTTGACACTCCCAACGTTCGAATTTGCCAGCTCACCAGCCACCTACCAGTCGACTGCCCCCAGGGCAGTCGACTGGTCCCTAGCTGAAACCCTTCTCGAGTACATTCACACAGCACTCGACTCTCACGACTCGACTGACTCCTCCTCCGCAGCCTCGACTGTTGCCTTCGCGCCCTCTTTATCTTCGGCCCTCATCCCTCGGATGCGCACGCAAGCCTCCAGCTTGCCTCCATGTCACCCTTCACGTATGCCTCAAAGTCCGCGCCCATCAGCTCATCGTCCCTCCACTCCATGGTCCCTCAAATGCACACGCCAGCCTCCAGCTGGCCTCGATGCCATCCTTCACCGTACTGAGGCCGTCCAGTCAGGTCCATATGCGTAACCTGTACAACCTACACACTCAACATACGCATATCAAATACAAGGGTAAACCTAACTTAAACCCTTTGCCCAAACATCAAAACATATGGTCACTCCGGACCATCTTAGGGCCGATTGCTCCAACAGAGAGGCCACTATATAAAGGACCTAAGGCAAGACTTGGAAATCAATCGAAGTATTCTTGCCTGGGCTCTCTCCCTCTCCTCCCTTCTTTCTCTTGGCCGGCCACAAGGCTCTTCTCCCTTCATCTTGCCGTGAGCATAAGGAGAAGCACCGAGGAAACAAAGTTCTTCCATTGGGACGATCTTCCTCTCCGGCCATTATCACCTTGGGATTGGGCGCAAGTCATCTTCCTCCTTCTCGCCGGAAGTGTGATTCCGGCCAACCTTGGTAGTGAGTTTTTCCGATGTGATTACTTCTCTCTTGGTTTTCTTGTCGTGTTCTTGGAGAATCTAGTAGTTCTCGAGAACACGAAACTCGTGGCTTTGCGAAGTCATCCCGAAGATACTCGGCGTGAACGCGAATAGAGGCGGAGCTTCCGAGGGACACTTACGGTTGGATCTCGTCCCTTCCTTCGAGTTACGCGAGGTAATACGTAAATTAGTTTACGTTTATGCAAAATTTTAAATATATGATCATGTCTACACAAGATAAAGTTGCATGCTTAGATGTGTGGTTAAATAATTTGAGAAATTATTTATGCTAAACCTTCCGCTGCACGTAATTAATTTTAAAATTACGAGCCCGCATCCATGTCAACATGCACCCGGTCCCAACACTTTGAAAAGTGCAAGTACTTTGAAAAATGTTATGAGCTTTGAAAAATGCAAGTACCTTTTTTTTTGAGAAATATTATGATCTTTGAAAAATGCAAGTACTTTTTGAGAAATATAAGCATTTTTAAAGGTATAAGTACTTTTTGAAAAATATTAGTAAATTTTGAAAAGTATAAGTACTTTTGAAAAATATTAGAATTTTTGAAAAATATTATTTGCCTCATATTTTGAAAGTACTTAGAAAAATTTTATTTTTAAAACAAAATATTTTACTTGACTTGATTTCTTTTCCAATCTGACACAATCCTAGGAAACCATGTTGACTACAAAGACATTATTTAAGTGTCATGGAAATTCTCCAATCCAAGTAAATATTATTTCCAAAATAAACTGTTTTGAAAGTGATGGAGATTTAATATGATTTAAAAAGGCAGTACTTTGATAGAAAAATTATGTTTTCAAAAAGGATTTAATAATGCAGTGCATGGAAACATATTAAATAATTCTTGTAATTTGACCTCCCCCTAAACTTGACCCAGTCCTAGGAAGTTTGTTGACCACAAGTACTCTTTCTCTAAGTCTTTAGGGTTTAGTTCATATCAAAGGAATTATCTAATAATTTCAAAACAAATGATTGCCAAAAAAAAACTTTTCAAAAATTTTCCTTTTGACTCAGACTCCCCTAAATTTGACACATCCTAGGAGTCCTTGTAGATCATGAAGTAGGCCTTCCTCTGTGTCTTTTAAGGTTTATCAAAATCAATTGAACAATAATTTTCAGGAAGATAAATTTTGAAACCACAATTTGGAAAGAAGACAATTTTTAAACAAGAGCTATGAAAACATAGGTGATAGTGATTTAAAGCACCATTTTCAACAAGAAACATTTTAAAAGATTTTAAAACACTCCCCCTGTATCCAACACTGTTTGACTCTATCTAAGTGTCTTAAGGGACTTTAGTATTGAACTAAGAGGCTTGTGTCTAATTGTGTAGGTCAAACAATTATTCAAAGGAATATAATTTTTGAAAATCTACCATATATAATCAATCAGACAAGCATGAATTCCATAAAAACATTACTATATTGAAGCACTATTTTAAAAATATTTTTTTAGAAAATTATTCTAACAATTTTGAAAAATAAAATATTTTTCAATTTATTAGTCCTTAACATCTCACTCATTCTAGATGTCTCAATACTGCAAGCATGGTTGCCTTATGGGTGCATTGTGAGATGCTTGAATCATTTTTCTTAATTCATTGTTAAATCTAAGATTTAATTAAAACTTGTGTTAGATTCAAATTTATCAAATAGTAAGGTGAATTTGATTTTTGGTAATCGGCTTTCAGGTCTTGGCGAGTGATAACCACCATTTTATTGATTATTGTAGGCTCTAAAATCCATGTTTGATCCACATTTTATATGCTTAAGTTTGCAATTGTATTAGGTTTCATGTATTTCCTCTATTTTGGCTTTTAATTCAAATCTTTGTGTATTTGGGATATTTTTTTGGCACTAAATTTGAATATCATTTTGTAGGCTTCAAATGATCATGGAACCTCGATCAAATCGGGTCAGACTTGAGTCAGCATTGGATCCAGATCAAAGGGATCAAGCATCAGATTAATAGGAGTCGTCCATTCCAGAGAACAGCTAGATCTGAGCCATCAGTCAACTTCTGGTCAATCCGAGTTCAAGATAGAGTCAATCATGACCATAGATCAAGATCTGAGAATTTCAGCCAAATCAGAAGTGATCTGACCATTGGATCAAGCTCAAGATGTTCTAGACCATCCATTCAAGAAAAGGGAAGATCTAGACCATCCACCACTGATCTAGTTAATTCGAGCTGGGGACAGGTAGATCAGGACTATTAATTAGGATCTGTGGAGTTTGGTTCAGATCTGAAGAGATCTGACCGTTGGATGAAGCTAAATTGATCTCAGTCGTCTGTTGCTTCCATCATCATTGGCTGAACCAAATGCTGAACCAAGGCTGAACCCAAGCTTGGCCGAACCAGTGCGGGACCGGACATGGGCTGACTGAATCAAATCCTGCTGAGGCTGGGTCAACCCAAGGCTGGACCGAACCCAAGCTGGCTGAACCAAAGGACCGAGTTGGGCTGGGTTGCAAGGCTTGAGCTGAACCGGCTGAACCCACGATCAGACACACAGATCCACGGGTTTTCTCAGCTACGACACGGAGATCAAATCATCTTCTCCACGGAGAGAAATCGGGGAGAGGCGATTGAGACGAGGGGTTCCCGTCTCAAATCATCTTCTCCACCTTCACCGCCGGCGGCCACTCCTCATCATCTCACCGCCGCCGGCCAGAGCTCCATCTACTCTCCATTCCCTCTCCTCGCCATCTCACTCTCGATGCGGTTGCTCGGGAGCAGAGAGGGGTGAAACGGGATTATCCACTTCTTCGCAGCCATCGCACCAGAGCTAGGGCTCAGGGGTTCCGAACCCTAGCTGACCTCCATTCCCTCTCACCGCCGCCGGACGAGCTAGGGCTCAAGGGTTCCGAACCCTAGCCGAACGGAGCCGTCGCACAAGATACCAACCGCAGCAGTTCTTTCCATAGCTTAATCTCTTTACAGCATTTCCAGTATTTTCCTTCTCAGCAATTCTGTTTTACAGAATGTCTTCACATTAGTTCTTGACAGATTTCTTCCTAGCAGCTCTTCTTTAACAGCAGTTTCTTCAATTCCAGCAGTTCTCCTCCTTCATTTCAGCAGCTCTTCAGCATTTCCAGCGAGTGGCAGCTACCAATTCTGTTATTACTTCCATCACAGCAGAATTCACTTCACTGCAATTCCATTCAACACCCACAGCTCTTCATAGCAGCTCTGCATTCATAGCGAATTTGGCAGCAACTTCTTCAGATTCCAGAGATTCTTTCGGCATTTGATTATTGTTATGTTGATAGTTTGAGTTGTTATGTGTTTTTGAGTGAATTTTTGTATTGGATAGATCTTCCCCATTTCAATTTGCATGTTCTTGAAGCAATTTCAATCATACCCATATGGTGTTTGGTTAAATGTCTCTTAGAACAATTACTTTCAATTGTGATGTTTCTTAGTTGCTTAACTTCTATTTTGTATTGCTTTTCCAATTGCTTTGAGTTTTATATCTTCATTACATGCAATTAAGTTAGGAAATTAGATTTCTTTAATACTGTAGGTTTCATTTATGCCCTATTTCTTGAATGCTTCTTTCATGTTGCCTTTTCTTTTCTGCAATTGTAGTTAGGTTAAATTTGTTTCCTTATCTGCATTGTCTTTCCTTAATTAGAACTAGATTTCATACCTGCTTTGCTATTTCTTTTCGTAGTCTTAACGTTCAATTCCAAACCCCAATTTAAAATTCAAAAATCCAAAAGCAATAACATACGATTCTGAGAATTATCATGTACCAACTACATTCGTTGGGAGACGACTCAAGTTACTCTATGCTACATTAGTTTAGAGGAATTCGGTACTTAAATTGTATTTGATACTCGCAGTACGACACGCGAGCCTTATCAGCGAGGCATAAGGTTTTCTTTGGTCGTAGCCTTATTGGATCATCAACTCTTTCCTTGACAAAGCCTTTTATCGAAAATTCATTTTCAAATTACTTCTTGAAAAATTTTGGTCTAACTAGCTTAGGTCTTGGATCGGTAGCTTCGGCTAGTTCCACCAGACTAAACAAACCAAGTAGGATATACTTGACTTTATTAGAAGCGTTTCCCTAACGTACTATCATCTCACCTCCACCTAATACTAGGTTGTTCAAGTTTCAACTATTCTTTTTCCTATAACCATTCTAAATCATGCATAAAATTAAACGTGAATGACATGACATATATTTTAAGAAAATTGCATATGCATGACATGACAGTTATGCATGAGTCAAACATTTCAGATTATTAAGTTTCTAAAAATGTATCAAATTCCCGATTTGATACATGTCATGTGAACCTGCGAATATGCCAACCCACTTTGACATATTTAATTTTATTAATTTTAGTTGTTGCAATTTGGGTAAGATTTAATTCGAGTTTAATTTACTTAAGAATTAATTCAGAATTAATTAAAGTTGAATTAATTAAGAATTACTTAAAGTCAATTGAAGTTAAATTAAAGTTGAATTAATTACGAATTATTAATTAAGAATTATTTAATGTTAAATTAATTAAGAATTAATTGATATGAAAATAAATAAGATATAAGTAAAGTAAAATTGATTAAGAATTAATTGATATTGAAATAATTAAGATTTAATTAAAGTTAAATTCATTAATTATTTGATGTTGCATTAATTAAGATTTAATTAAAGTTAAATTAATTAATTAAGATTTAATTAAAGTTAAATTGATTAATTGATGTTGAATTAATTAAAGATTAATTGAATTTGAATTACTTAACAATTAATTTAACTTAAAGTTAAATTAAATAAGAATTAAGATTAAGTTAATTAAGCATAATTAAAATTAAATTAATTAAGGATTATTTAGGATTGAAATAAATAAGGTAAAAATGGTTAAGATTTAATTAGATTTAAATTTCAACATTTCTGGGTTGGATAATAATTGTGGGTTTAGCTTCATCATTTTCATTATTTCAAAAATTTCTGATTCCTTTATTATTTTCTCTTTATTTATCTTTTCAGTTTTTCTAATAATTCTAATTTATTTGAATCTTTGTAAACTTTATTAACTATAGCCTTGATCTCAGATAATTCATTTTCCTCCTCATCCTCAAAATTACATCCTTCAATATCCTCAAAGTAGGTGGAGTAATTTGGGTCACTAGTTAATGTTTTGTAATAATCTTCAACATTATCTATAATTAAATTATCATCTAAGAAATTTCATCTCTATTATCCTCAAAATTATCAGAAATATTTTCAATATTTTCCATAAGATTTTCTGAAAAATCATCTTTATTCTCAGAAAAATTTTCAGGATTAATCTCATAATTTTCAGAATTATCAGTAAGATTTTCAAATTTGATTTCAGAATTATCAGTAAAATTTTCAAATTTGAATTCAAAATTATTAGTAAAATTTTCAAATTTGAATTCAGAATTATCTGTAAAATTTTCAAATTTGAATTCAGCATTATCCTTAAGATTTTTCAAATTTGAATTCAGAATTATCTTTAAGATTTTCAAATTTGAATTTAGAATTATCTTTAAGATTTTCAAATTTGAATTCAGAATTATCCTTAAGATTTTCAAATTTGAATTCAGAATTATCTTTAAGATTTTCAAATTTGAATTCAGAATTATCCTTAAGATTTTTAAATTTAAATTCAGAATTATCTTTAAGATTTTCAAATTTGAATGATCGCCAAGATTTTCAGAAATAGTTTCTAGAGTATCACCAAGATTTTTAGGATTAATATTAAGATTAATTTCAAAATTAATTTCAAAATTAATTTTAGAAATTAATGAATTAACATTAAGGATTAAACAGTTGATTTCTGATATTTTAACATTATCGATATTTCATAATTGGTCATGCAAAACATTAACTTGACTATTCACAAAATTTAACTTTTCAGAAAAATTATCTAAATTATTTACATAAGATAGTGCAGGAATTTTAAAATTTTTCGGAAGTTAAATTTTGAGTATCTTTGTCGGACACTTATTTTTATAGTGTCTGTACCTTTCGCATTTAAAGCATCGTATGTGACTTTTATCCCTCCGGACTCCAGACGTTGATGCCTCCTTTGCTTCCGGTGGTGTAGACCGAGTCTTACGAGTAGGACACTGATTTTTATAGTGTCCTCTCTCCCTGCACTTGAAACATATAATATATAATTTAAAAACTGACATTTAAATAAAATTGTACCTGATTCACCCCTGGGCTCCCCCTCAACTCCTGGCGTCTTTGCTCCGTCAGCGGTTAGTCCGGTGAAGAGCGGTCTGGCTCTGATACCACTTGTAGGACTGGTGCTGTCGATAGGGGGTGAATATCGACCGTAAAAATCTTATGCAGAAACTCGAAAACTTTCATTCGTTCTAAACAGAGCGTTAGTAGCACAGCGGAAAACAAATAGAACTAATAAGCAACACAGCGCACGCAGGATTTTTTACTTGGTTCCCAACCCCCCAGGTCAGTACATCCAAGACCTAAGCACGGGAACGCTCGTCAACTATTGGTCTCCTTTCCGGACTTTCCGGAGGCGGAGAAACCCGTCTTACAGCGCAGAAATTACAATCAAAATATATAAAAATAAGTGCGGAATTGTAAAATTCAAAAAACAAAAGTTGAAGCTCGACCGATCTGGACCTCCGAAGTGTCGCGCACTTCCTCCTGGAGCCTCCTGGTTGCAGAGCTTCGTTGTTAGTGCTTTGTCGTTACTTGGGAAGCTTAGAATCGTTCCAGAAAGTTGTGTGCTGAGCCTTGGGGTCGAAGCCCCTTTTATAGGCTTCATTAGGGCGCCTGTGATCTCCGGGGCGCCTCAAAGGGCTTGGTCAAACCTTATCTCCGCGCCAAACTCGTCGTAGTAGATAAACCTCATGACCAGGGCGCCCTGGACCTCCTAGGCACCTCAATGAACCCAATCAAAGCTTATCTCTGCTTCGAACTCGCAGCAGCAGATACAGCTTTCAACCAGGGCGCCTGTATCATTGGGGGCGCCTGAATGAAGACTGGTTTTGCCTCCTTCCATGGAGGCACCCTGGATGATGGGGGCGCCTAGCTCCATCTAGGCGCCTCCTTCAATAGGGGTGCCTAGCCTCTAGCCTTCCAGCCGCTTTGTGCATTGTTTGCCTGCTTTGTCTTCCATTCTCGCTGCCTGCAACATACACAAATACAAAGCAAACACATATACAACCTTAGCCTTAATGAAATGGTTCTGACTTCGAATTTCCACGAAACCCTAGGTCGAACCGACGCAAGTTCCCACCCCCGGGAACGCGCCTTTCACCTACTCCTTTCAAAAGACGGTTGTCACCCAGTCCATTCGGGTGGACTTTTGCTTAGCCTCCGATACTCTCGGATCTCGAGACGTTCGAACCTCGACCTGTCTCTACTTTTGTCCTTAGTCATCGCTCAGCTATGTTGCTCAATCCCTCGGACCAAGACTTCATGCCCAAACCCTAGGTCCAGGTCTTCGGTGCCCAACCCTCGGGCAGGACTTCGTGCCCAATTCCCCGAACCAGGTCATTGGTGCCCAATCCTTGGCCAGGACTTCGTGCCCAATTCCTCGAACCAGGTCTTCGTGCCCAACCCTAGACTAGGTCTTTGTGCCCAATTCCTCGAACCAGGTCTTCGTGCCCAATTCTTTGAACCAGGACTTAGTGCCTAGGTTAACTTGGACTTTTGTTCACTTTGTTAAACCTTTCTTGACTTACCCTTCCCTTGTTCAATGTATCACTGACATAAGCATTTTGTCAAACATTGAAACACTTAGAGGAGGATATCACTGATGCAACTTGCACCAACAAGGACAATGTCTAAGTTTCTTTTCCAGTCAATGTAATTGGGTCCAGTAAGTTTATTCTCCTTAAGTATGGTTGCTATGAGATTAAAGGTCATTTTGAAAATCCTGAGAATCACAACAATTACTACTTTAGAATTCGAAAATAAATTGATTCCTCAAACAATAAATTTTCGAAATCAACCAACACCTCTAAACACCGAGAAATTCACATGCCATGATGGTGTTGACGTATACGAATTTCCACATTCGTAAGAGGAGGTTTTACACATTAATCTTACTATCTTGTCAACCTAACATTTTTACAAATAAGATTAATAGTTGGTTCACATTGGCCCTGCAAATAATAGCAGTGACTCCGATGGGGAGGTCACTATTATTCGCATCTAAGTGTTTACCATGACATGACACTAAGAAAATTATTTCCGATTATGTGTCATTCGATGGGGAAGTGCACACGCTCTTCAATAATTTTCTATAGTATTTTCCGACCCAGTGATCCACAGAACAAGCTCATCCGATAGGGAGGAAGGCACTCAGAGCCGACTCACAGACTTGTTCGCATCACTTATCGGATTGTAATGGAGGCCACGGGTCCCTTAGGGTCCCTCTCCCACTTAGTTATTTAATTTGAGGAATTTTAACATGCACACACACAACGAGCACATAACCAACATAATGAAATAGAAAAATCCTAGATTTTCCAACTTTCATGGCCTTGGTCTCCAATGCGCCTCCAGTCGTGTCATCACCTCTGAAGGATCGTTTATGGTGTGCTAGAGGGGGGGGTGAATAGCACTTCTTCGGCGTTTTGATCTCTACAAAGTTGTTAGCGCAGCGGAAACAATAATATGCAAAATAAATAAGAAATAAACCACTGCTAACACCTTGATTTACTTGGTATCCACACCGATCGGGTGACTAATCCAAGAATCCTTCGGTGGATCAACCCCCGGATAACCTCCGGCTAGATCTGTCGCTCCTTGTGGGTGGAGAAACCTCGCCACAACACCTTGAACGCTCTCTGATCACAATAGACTACTAACTTACTTTAACCAAGCAAGTTTCGTCCAGACGGATAGAAGGAAACGAGCCCCTTCAAATAGGGCTCGAATATGAGAACATCCGCTACCAATCGACTGCCCCTTGGGCAGTCGACTGGTCCCACTCAAATCCGATTGTTACAGCACAACGTTCGAATCTGCCAGCTGTTCCAGTCAACACTAGTCGACTGCCCCTGGGCCAGTCGACTGGGACACACCTAAGCCTAGGGTTTCACTCCCGAGTACAAGTCTCTCTCGCACTCAAACCCTCACGACTTAGCCCCTGAGTACAAGCACTCATACTCAGCCTCTCTCAACCCAGTTGACTCTTCACCAGCAGTCTTGACTGTTGCCTTTACGCCCTCTTCATCTTTGGCCCTCGTCCCTCGGATGCGCACGCAAGCCTCCAGCTTGCCTCCATGCCACCCTTCACGTACGCCTCGAAGTCCGCGTCCCTCGGCTCATCATCTCTGCTATCAATGGTCCCTCGGATGCGCACGAAAGCCTCCAGCTTACCTCCATGCCATCCTTCACCTGAAGACATCAACCAAGTCCATGCGTACCTGTACACCTGCACACTCATGTACACATGTGAGAACAACACAAATCCTAACTTAACCATATTGCCTACTCATCAAAATATCATGATCCTCCAGATCATCTCAGGGCCGATTCCTCCAACAATCTCCCCCTTTTTGATGTGTGGCAATATGTTAAGTTAGGTAAACATATAGCAATATCACTAGCAAAAGCAATTGAAATTCAAGCATAGCATACAAGAGACAACCTCCCCCTTAACCTATGCTTTCTCCCAAATTTCAACCCTTATTGCTAATCCCAAGTTAAGTTTTCCCAACTTAACTCTAAAGCACAACCAAGCCTAAGTTTAAGTTTCAATCCAAACCTAACTTAACACTCAAGTTCTCCCCCCTTGACACCATCAAAAGATTGCCCCAGGCAAGCCAACCCTTGGTGCCAAATGGAACCTAACCATATTTCTAAAAACCTTTCAGAAATCACCAAAAACCCATTCTGCCCACATTACCAGTCGACTGCCCCCATGGCAGTCGACTGATACGACAGATTTCAGAATTTCAGCCGAAATTCAGAAACTAATAAAAAATTTCAGAAAATCTGGAAAAATGTGAAACTTTGCAAGCACGGTTGTTAAGGTATTCCCTACCTTAGAAAAATTTGGTTCATGAAAAACATCAACCGTGCTTGACATTTGGTATAAACTCTAAAGTTCTTAAATTATGTAAACTTTGTATCAAGGGTGACCTCTACTCATGATATCCTATACTTTGCACTTTCTATCAACTTCCATTGACATTTAAAATGGCTCCAAACTCCCCTTTTTCCATATAGACAAGAGCCCCTTTTCGTTTTCTTTTAAGTCTAGATGACCATCCCTTTTACACATATCACCCTTATTGACTTCCAATCAAACAATGTTAGATAACAAAATGTCATATTATGAACATATGTAGAATGATCATAAAATCTACATTCATTCATACTTCAACATATCCAAGCAATATTCAAAATGGCATCTAGTCATGATAACACTTCCATACCTCTATCGAAACACAAGAAGACAAGTCATATGTCATAAAAGCAACAAAATGAAGTAATACAAAGAACCTAAAGTAGTACCTAGGGCCAAGGCCCTGAAATCATCCATATAAATACAATCATCAGAAAATGAAGCGTTTGAGAGGTATAATGAAACATCAAGAAAAACACTCTCAACACTAAAACCCAACAACTACATCATCTGATCAGAAGTACATGTGGTCGTCACCATCTGGAGGAGGAGCAGGAGGAGCAGGAGGACCCTGATATGCTAAATCTCATCGCTGCATCATCGCATACATGTCCTACTGCCTGGTCATAAAGCCCTGGCAGAAGTCTGTGAGGCACTGTACCTCCCTCTAAGTCGCCGCCTGACCCTGCTGGAGGCTCTGAATATCCCCCTGGATGGTGTGGACATCTGCATGGAGCCCATGAACATCCTCACGGTACTAAGTAAACTCTGCGCGGGTGACCAGCTCTGTAGGCTCCTCATCTGCATCAGTGGCCTCTGGGCGCTCCTGATAACCATCATTTTGTTGATTATTTCCAGCTCTAAAATCCATGTTTAATCCACATTTTATATGCTTAAGTTTGCAATTTTATTAGGTTTCATGTATTCCCTTCATTTTGGCTTTTAATTTTAATCTTTGTATATTTGGGATATTTTTGGCACTAAATTTGAATATCATTTTGTAGGTTTCAATTGATCATGGACCTAGATCAAATTGGGTCAGACTTGAGTCAGGATTGGATCCAGATCAAAAGGATCAAGCATCGGATTAATAGGAGCCGTCATTCCAAAGAACGGCTAGATCTGAGCCATCGGTCAACTTATGGTCGATCCGAACCCAAGATAGAATCAATCATGACCAGAGATCAAGATATGAAAATTTCAGCCAAATCAGAAGTGATCTGACCGTTGGATCGTGCTCAAGATGTTCTAGACCATCCATTCAAGATAAAGGAAGATCTGGACCATCCGCCACTAATCTGGTGAATCCGAGCTGGGGATAGATAGATCATAACCATTGATTGAGATCTGTGGAGTTTGGTTCAGATTAGAAAAGATCTAACCGTTGGATGAAGCCAAATCGATCTCCGCCGTTCTTTGTCAATCTCCTTCTAAGCTGACTTGGTTGACTGACCCAACTGTTGGACTGAACCCATTGCTTGATTGCACCCAGGGCTGGTCTGTTGGCTGAACCAAGTCTGGGCTGAACCAAGTCGAACTGAACCAAAGGCTGGCTGAACTCAAATGCTTGGCTGGGTTGAACCAACTGATGAACTGGGCTGAGATTGAACCCAGACTGAACTTTGACTGAACCAGACTGCTGGCTGGAATTCAACTAATTGACTGAACCCAAGAGCTGGACCAGAGCTGAGCTGAACCAAAGACTAAGTTGAGTTGGCTGGACCGAACCATTGCTGATGCGCGCTGAACAAAACCGCTGACTGAATCTGAACCGCTGAAGCTGGCTTGATCAACCGAACCACACGCAGCCAGGGATAAAACGCGGATCGCGCAGAGAAGCTAGGGCAGACGGGATTCTCCCGACTCACTCTATCCGCTCCACTCTCACCGTCGGCGACTTCCCCTCCACCTATCACCGCCGGACGGATCATCCACGCCGACCACAGCTAGGGCTCTGGGGGTTCCGAACCCTAGCTGATCTCCATCTCCGCCGCAGTGTTTCCTTTCGGGTTGAGGGAAGCATCCATCGCATTTCATCGCCGCCGGCCGGTATCCACATCCACCTCTTCTCTTTCGGGGTTCGGAGAGAAGAGAGTAAAGGTTCTCTTTCGGGGTTCGGAGAGACGCCATCCATCTTCCTTCACCGCACGCCACCGGACGAAGCTAGGGCTCTGGGGGTTCCGAACCCTAATCGACTCCACCGCCGACGATCCATCCACCGCCGACTATCCATCCACCGCCGCAGTTCTTCCTCTTCAATAGCATTCGGCAGCCGATTCTTCATTTCCAGCTATTCTTGTTTTTCCTTCGCATAGTTTCAATTTCCTTCCAGCATATTTTCTCTTCACAAGGCGAGCGCAGCTTCTTCTTCAGCATTTCCTCAGATTCGACAGTTCATTTCTTTCACAGAAGTCTTCGGCAGTTCATTAGATTGGATTCATTGGTTTTCTTCATCAGATTGTGTTGTTAGTTGTTAATTGTGCTTATTTGATGAATGTTTGTAATACATGTTGAATGCTTGTATTAGACAGATCTTTCCCGTTTCAAATTGCATTTACCAGAAGCTAGTTTTAGCATGTCCATCATGTGTTTGGTCAATTGCCTCTTAGACATTTACTTTCAATTGCAATGTCTCTTAATTGCTTCACTCTTGTTTTGTGTTGTTTTTCCTATTGCTTTAGGATATATGTTTTCATTTAAATGCAATTAAGTTAGGTTAGATTCGATTTCCTCAATGTTGTAGTTTGCTCTGTGTTTAGTTTCGTTAATGTTTTAGTTCAAGTTGTGCTTTCTTTACTGCAATTATAGTCAGGTTAATTTAGATTTCATTACCTGTCTTGACTTTCCTTAATTAGAACTAGATTTCATACCTGCTTTACTATTTCTTTTCGTAGTCTTTACGTTCAAACCCAAACCCCAGTTCATATCCAAAACCCGAAAGCAATAAGATACGATTCGGAGATTTATCTTGCACCAACTACATTCGTTGGGAGACGACTCGAGTTACTCTATGCTACATTAGTTTAGAGGAATTCGATATCTTAATTGTATTTGAAACCGTAACACGACAAAAACGGTTATCAAATTTGGCGCCGTTGCCGGGGAATGTAGTGGTGCTTGATAATTCTATCTTTTGATTTTGTTCTGATTGCTTTATCTTTTATATACGGTTGCTGCCATTTTTCTTGTTTGTTTTGTGACAGGGGTGCAGGTTAAAAATGTTTTCATCCACTTATCAGCAGCCGTGTCCACAATTTCAGCAGAACCAACCTTTCAATCAACCACTACGGCAATTTCAGCCCAATTTTCAGCAACCAAATCATTTTTTCCAGCAACCATTACAATTTCCACAAGAATTTGACCCTTGCAACCAGAATTTCCAGCCCACTCAATTTCAGTGTTCACCACCGCAATTTCAACCTCAGATCCAAGATTTCCAGCGCTACCATTCTCAGCAAGTTCAACCATCCTTTCAACCACAATATCAACATTTTCAGCAAGATTTCCAGTTTCAAGGACAAAATTTTCAGCAAGACACTCAGAATTTTCAGCCCCTCCCATTTCAGCAGTTTAATCAAGGAGGCTTTGATGATCCTGATTGGGATGAGGCTCTACACCAAAGGATGATGGAAATTTTGCAACAAATTCAACAACAACAACAACAACAACAACAGCGAAATTTTCAACAACAACAACGGTTTCAAAACATACAAGATAAATTGAATTAGATAAAAGCCCAAATATCAGAACAATTAGCTTCTCAAGCTGCTTTTAATTCTGAGAGCCCCGGAGTTGGTTTTATATCAGTTCAAGGTGACCCTAGTGTATGGCCAAATCCTTCTTCAAGTGATCTTAGAATTTTGGTAGAAGAAGAAGAAGACGAAATCATTAAAATCTGGGCACCTACAGCATGCATTCCTCCGGAGACTCCTATTCAAAATTCAATTCCAAATTTTTCATCTCCAGAAGAAGAAATTGAAGCTCCACAGGACCATTCTAGACTTTTATTTTCTGATGATAGTGTTATTAGTGGTCCTAATTTTTCTGATACTGTTGTTGCAGATATTATAGGAGAAGCATACAGAGGAGATGATTCCATAGGTGTAGGGGATTGCACTAAGCCCTAGGGACCACCACAAGATTCAGAGAATGAACCAGAAAGTGTAGGGACTTGCATGGTGGAAGCAAGCACCCAAGGATCACCAATTGATTGTCCACCAGAGCCTGAGGCTGAAGAGGAGCATGTACTTGAACATGACCAGGAGGAGGCCACAGATACATCTACTATTATAGAACCTCCAGGTATTCTCCAGCACGCTCAGGTAAGTATTTCTCCTCTTTGTTCAGAAAAATTCAGCGAGGTACCTAGTGCTCACTTTATTGATTCTGATGAATTTATTGATATACCTTGTGTAGAAATTGTTTGTGCAAATCCAATAGAGGTACCAAATATTGATTTCATTGGTCATGATGCATTACCTGATACATCTTTTGTAGATATGAATAGCGAAATAATTTTAGAGGCACCCATAATTGATGTAGTTTGTTATGATGAATCTCTTGATACATCTTTTGTGTATATGGATAGTGAAAATTTTTTAGAAGTGCCTGAAATTGATGTTATTTATTTTGATGAATCTCTTGTTATGTCTTATGTTGAAAATGAATGTGAAAGACTTTTGGAGATATCTGATATTGATTTGATTGGCTGTGACACATTGCTTGATACATTCTTGATAGGAAATGATTGTGAAATTTCTATTGATGAGCCAGAAATTGATTTCTTTATTTGTGATGAGTATCTGGATGCAAATTTGGTAGGAAATTATTTTGAAAATTTTATTGAGGCACCACAAATTGATTTAATTGGATATGATGCAGTTTTGGATTCATTTTATGCAGAGACTGATATTATTTCATTTCCTTCTGACCCTGAACGCTTGAGAAAGGTATTACATTGTTTTGCAGGGTCCAGAAGACTTCAGGAGTGGGTGCTCCAACTGAACAGACTCCAGCCTCCTGGAAGGACTTCTGAAGGGCATCAAGAAGGAGGAGATGATCTTACTTTAATTAAAAGCACTTCATTCCTTCAATGGATCTTGAACCTGAATCGCCTGCGGCCACCTGAACAAAATTTTGTGAAATTCAAGTGTGAGGGAGTCCGAAATCTCTCAGCCACCCAGACTCCTCCACTACCAAGATGGAGGCTACTGCTTGATAGACTCCGTCCACCAGAATAAAAGGGGAGTTTGTTTCTTTACTTTCCTTTTCTTGTTTTTCTTTATGTTATACTCGGATGTTTGTTTACTTTTATACTTTGCATTCTCGGTTTGTTCCCTCATTCTGCATTTTGTTTGGTTTTGAATAAATCTTGTTTGATTTCGAGTTGTATCTCCTTACATGTTCCTTTATTATGCTTTGAGAATCATAAAAGATTGTTAAGTCTGATTATCGAGTTTTGGTTTCCTTGGTATGCTTGGGGATATTAATTGCATTTAGTCATTTGTTGTGGTGATAGACTCTATCTTGTTGGATTAAGCATGACATTTTATTGATCACCTAGTGAGGATATTGCCATGCCTATCCTTAATCCTCTTATGTGTGATAGCATTTGTGATACTTGACACTCTAGAACTTGCTTTGATTCTTGTTGAAATTACATTAGCATAAGCTTACATGAATATGATAGAGGCAACCTTTCTTGTTGAACTCTTAATTTTCCCTCTACTTTGCTACTGTTACTAGTGAGCGTTTCACCTATTATCTTCATGTATCATTGTCTTTCAGATCATCTCATTGTCACTAGATTATCATTGTCATATCCTTGTTAGCTTGATCTTTCCTTGAGCATGGGGTGATTGCATGATGAGTACATTTTTATTAGCCTCTGTTATTGTAAGTTTGAGATGTATCATGCTTTGTTACATACTTAGTAGTTTCGCGAGACGCTCAAGTTTTAAGTGTGGGGGAGTGGGAGATAAGTGTATATGGACGAATGCTTGTGTGAAAAAAAAATCTCTCTTTAAAAAAAAAAGAAAAAAAAAGAAAGAGAGATAGAAAAAAATATATATAATAAAGATGAAAAAAAAAGAAAAAAAATCTCTCTATGTGAAAAAAAAATTCCTCAAGCATTCGAGATTGTATTAGTGATGAACAAAAAGGAATATTTTCTTGATGTGTACTCTTTTGATATTATTGTTTAGAAAAATTCAAGAGTTTTGTTGTTAATCCATACATGCATTTTGAGAGATGTTGTAAGTGGTTGATATGTAGTGCATTGAGAATGTGAAAGGATAATTTTGAGTGTTGGAGGCTTGATTGAGTTGTTTATTTTGGCCTATTGTTTGAGTGTATACATCATGTTAATTACCCCAATGCTCTCATATTCTCTTTGATATTCTTTCATGCTCTCTATGATCTTCTTTGTTATCTATTTTCTTGTTCTCTTGTTAGCACTTGGTTTCATTATTATTCATTGAAAAGCCCTCTTGATTTGTGTACTT
>JAGFNQ010002779.1:59319-108094 GCA_024364735.1 Boesenbergia rotunda
CATTAATGGCCATTAAGTGGCCGGCCATAACATGCCATAACCTCCTCCATTTGAATTCAAATTCAAATGGGAGGGGTTACCACCTTTGGAAATGATGTGGCATACACATTTAGTCAAAAACCAAGCAAGTCATCACTTGGTTCAATTCAAGGTGAGGTGGTTTTTGGTCAAGTCAAACTTGCCTTTTTATGGACTTTCCATATTTAGTCAAGTCAAACTTGACTCCATTTCTTCTCCCCATGTCAAGTCTAACTTGAAGTGGAACCAAGTCAACTCAAACTTGATTTGGATTTAGGTCAAGTCAAACTTGCCTTTTATGGACTTTCCATATTTAGTCAAGTCAAACTTGACTCCATTTCTTCTCCCATGTCAAGTCTAACTTGAAGTGGAACCAAGTCAAGTCAAACTTGATTTGGATTTAGGTCAAGTCAAACTTGCCTTTTATGGACTTTCCATATTTAGTCTAGTCAAACTTGACTTCAATTTTCTCCATCTATTGTCCTTTGCATGTGACCCTATAGGTTCTTGTAACGTTGGCAATGCTTCTAACCTCTTAGAAACATAAGCAATGAGCGGTATCTAGCAACACATCATTGCTACCCAAGTTACAAGAATGTTGAGATCCAACATCACCTTGTGACTAATAATTGTGACTCTCACAATATATGATAATGTCCCTCTATCTATGATATCTAGATTGACTCAATTGAGGCATAGACCGTGTCATCCTCGAGTCAATCTATATCTTGAACTCCAAGTAGACTCACACTAATCAAATGAGTTCAATATCTCATATTGACTCACTTGGGCATGGCCATGCACTTTGTGGTCTAACTCTATCAAGAATACGATATCGCTCCCGTCATATAGGAGGGATAGATCCCATCTACATCACTCACATCCCTCTCCATAATTTGTTACATACCCAGTAATCGCCTTATAGTCCACCCATTTACGGGTGACGTTTGACGAAGCCAAAGTACGTAACTCCTTATGTAGGAATCCATGGTGACTTCAGGTCCAAGGACTAATAGTCATACTAATAGCCACATGAGAAAGTATATGACACTCATATAACGATCCATGATACTTTCTCATGGCGGGTCATTCAGTATACATTCTCCAATGCATACCCATGTGTCAACTTGATATCTCTATATCCATGACTTGTGAGATCAAGTCATCATGTTGACTTACATGCTAGCCTCTACGTATTAACATTGTCCTAGAATGTTAATACTTGACTAGGAATTATTTAGAGTAGTGTTCTCTATATCATCTCGCTATCGATTCAACCAATCGATTGATATAGATAAGAACCTTCTACTCAAGGACATTATTATACTTAGCTAATTGGCACAAATACACGTAAGTATAATAACCATAAAACATGCCTTTATTTATACATAGGAATATGATACAAATTAGTCCATACAATCATTACATGATCGGCTCTAGGGCTCTCACCAACACTTCCTTCACCGCACGCCACCGGACGAAGCTAGGGTTCTGGGGGTTCCGAACCCTAGTTGACTCCACCGCCGACGACCCATCCACCGCCGACTATCCATCCACCGCCGCAGTTCTTCCTCTTCAATAGCATTCGGCAGCCGATTCTTCATTTCCAACTGTTCTTGTTTTTCCTTCGCATAGTTTCAATTTCCTTCCAGCAGATTTTCTCTTCACAGGGCGATCGCAGCTTCTTCTTCAGCATTTCCTCAGATTCGACAGTTCATTTCTTTCACAGAAGTCTTCGGCAGTTCATTAGATTGGATTCATTGGTTTTCTTCTTCAGATTGTGTTGTTAGTTGTTAATTGTGCTTAATTGATGAATGTTTGTGATACATGTTGAATGCTTGTATTAGACAGATCTTTCCCGTTTCAAATTGCATTTACCAGAAGCTAGTTTTAGCATGTCCATCATGTGTTTGGTCAATTGCCTCTTAGACATTTACTTTCAATTGCAATGTCTCTTAATTGCTTCACTCTTGTTTTGTGTTGTTTTTCCTATTGCTTTAGGATATATGTTTTCATTTAAATGCAATTAAGTTAGGTTAGATTCGATTTCCTCAATGTTGTAGTTTGCTCTGTGTTTAGTTTCGTTAATGTTTTAGTTCAAATTGTGCTTTCTTTACTGCAATTATAGTCAGGTTAATTTAGATTTCATTACCTGTCTTGACTTTCCTTAATTAGAACTAGATTTCATACCTGCTTTACTATTTCTTTTCGTAGTCTTTACGTTCAAACCCAAACCCCAGTTCATATCCAAAACCCGAAAGCAATAAGATACGATTCGGAGATTTATCTTGCACCAACTACATTCGTTGGGAGACGACTCGAGTCACTCTATGCTACATTAGTTTAGAGGAATTCGATATCTTAATTGTATTTGAAACCGTAACACGACAAAAACGGTTATCAGCTCCCTCCAAGCAAATGCCCCCTGTCTAAACTCAATCCCTGCCAAGGATAATTGGCGGGTGCCAATTTGATCATACTCCTTGGACAAGTGTTTGACCTGACCATCGGTGACACGAATGCCAAATCGTAGCTGGAAGAACTCAGTCAACATGTGGCAAAAGGGCATATAAATTTTCCCATTCACACTCTGGGAAAAGTGACAGATGGAGGCAAAAAAATGCAACGACACATCTATGTCCAATCGTCTCTCAAGAGCATACATCATCACTAAGTGAGGCAGTCGAATCCTTGCTCTCCCCTTAGTGACAATGAGTAGGATGCACTCTACCATAATCTTATACAGAACATGGCTAAATGAAAACATGGGCTTAGCATCAAAGGTACGCTCAGATTCATGTCTATGTCGTCTAAAGTAGTGTAGATGAATCTGATCAATGGTAATGTTTTCAAACTCAAGTGGCTCAATGACATTGGGAAAATAGGTGTTGATATTGTTAGACGCCCGACACTCTAAGAAACTGGCTAAAAACATGGGCGTGAAAGGAATGGTAACGCCGGCTACTCTTGACTCATAAATATTATTGTCTGAATCAATACATGTCAAATTTACATAGAACTCCTTGCATAGATCAATGTTAATGTCATGTTGGCAATAAACCAATTGTTCTATGCCGAAGTGAGTCACCATTTCAATAATTTGTGGCGCTTTATCCTCAAAATAGGCTTTGTTAAGATACCGACACGGTAACACAACAAACTCATTCTCCTCGAATCTCTTCTTGCACTCCCGGCTCCTAAATAATGACTCCTCTGGAGCTTGGGGACCTGGTCGGGATGAGCCCTCACCCCTAGACCTCTTAGACACAACCCTAATATCCCAAACACATGCATGCATACCAAGAAACCCCCCCAAAAGAGAAAAAATCAGAGAAAACATACACAAAACATCATATTAGTATCAATGCAAAGTCTAAATGGAGAAATGAACCTTAAATCATCATACCTCTTGACTGCTTTCTTCATGATTTTCGATTTTGAGAGAATGGCTTGAGAAAGGAGGTTTTCCACAAACCCTAGAGATAGATCAGAGTTAGGGGAGGCCTTAGGGACAAATTTTAGAGCTTGAAAGGGGCTAAGATCGAAGAAGGAGCTCAAGAGAGGTGATGATCGTCGGGAAATCGCCAAAACCCTAAAGTTTGGCTTCCTCCCGGCGTGCCCTTTCCTTTTATAAAACCTGCGCACCAGTCGACTGCCCCTGGGGCAGTCGACTGAGCCATCACGTAATTACATTCTGTGGGTTTTGCCAGTCAACTGGTGTCTGATGTTCCGATTTTCAGTTTTTCAGTCTGAATTTCAGAAATGCCTACCTAATTCTATAAATTCTCGAAAATTCTGAAATCTTGTGAGGATATTTGTGGACCTATATTTACTTGGGAAAAATATAATTTTAGTCAAAGTCATCCTAAATCCCAAGTTTGGTACACACTCCGAGTTTTTCTAAAAAGTATCATAAAACTCTTCCCAAAAGTTCTAGTTTGGACCACACCTTGATGCTACTTCCCATAATCATCCATAGTCCATTCATAGCATCAAGTTATATGGTATTTAGGCATTAAAATCGATTTGTCTCAATTAAAATCCTAATTTCACCTTTTTCTTTATAATCCTCCCTTAAGTGTGCCAGCTCTCTAGGATTAAGATTACCCTTAGCCTTTTAAACCTCTTGGTACGCCCTATAGTCCTTTTCAATCCCTAGAAGGAAACCACTTGAGATCCATTGACCATGGATCCCACTTTGACTTCCAGAGCTCTCCTTCGAGCTCCTAGCCCTAATTACCTCCCTTGGTAACTTTTCTACAAAGGCAAGACCACACCGGTGCTCCTCCGGTGCTTCTTGACTTTCCACCATTACTCTCTTAATCCGATAGACCTTTTCTTTGGTCAATTTCTTTTCTTTCCCTTTAAATGGCTTTTCCTTGCCATTTTTGACTTTTTCTCTACCATAGTTATAGGGCATCCTTGAATACGATACTTTATCAACATTGGCCCTCCTAGAATGGTATCCTAAACCCGACCTACCATTCTTATACTTTTGGTCCTTTGAGATCATGTTCACATCCTTGGCCCCTTGAATTACTCTACCAAGTTTTCTGTCCAACTCATCAAGTTTTGCTCTTAAAACTTGGTTTTCCTTTTCTAACTTCCTACCCTTAGAATCACTAGACCTAATTTAATCATTTCTAGGTGTACCTATTTTGCTAAGCATATTTCCCCCTTTCTTAAGGTTTATGTCTTGGTCCTTATTCCTAGAATTCCTTGATTTATCATGAACAATAGAATTCTTGGTGTTTTGGCATACAAAATTATTTCTATCATGATATTTAAAACCAAAAACACGCATAGGCAAGCAAGTGTTATCAATTCTATCATTCATACACACATTTCGAGCATTCATGAAAGATCTTGAAGCATGAGTGGAGTTAGAGGGTACCTTCCTTACCCTTGGTGCTCCCCCATGATGAGTGCTCCTCTTTCTTTCTTCTTTTTTCCATTTCCTAAGGTGCTCCATCTTCTTGAGCTCTCTACTTCTTGGACATCCTATGTGATAATGCCCAGGCTCCCCGCATGTGAAGCACCGAATATTCTTTCTTTTGTTTTGAACTTCCTCATTCCTACAACCCATATTAGATTTAAATTGAACAGATTTGGGCTTAGGAATTACCTCCTTTTTACCTTGTGGACACTTATCCTTGTAGTGCCCCTTCTTATTACACCCAAAGCATATGATATGCTCTCTTGACTTAGCTTTGGTGGAGGTGTACATCTTTTCTTGCTCTTGGATGATCGAGGGTCTCTCCTCCCCCTCAACATTCGAATTTGTCATTTCTTCTTCTTCTTCGAATGGAATGGGTGCTTCTCCACTCACTTCTTCCACTCTTCTTGACAATTCAACTTCTTCTTTATCTTCTTCAATACTTGAGTCGATTTCCTCAATCTCTTCCACTCTTAGAGTTGATGTAGAGTTCTTATGAATTTCTTCCAACTTATTCCACAATTCGCATGCATTTGAATATTTTCCTACATCACTCAAAATGTGGTTAGGCAACATATTAATCAAAATAGTTATTGCCTTCTCATTGGCCCTAGCTTGGCCTTGTTGTTCACTTGTCCAATATCTAGGGCGAAGCCTTTTGCCATGCTTGTCCATGGGGATTTCAAATGGGTCTTCAATAGTCATTTTACACTTCCAATTCATCCCGAGCCATATCTTCATTCTATCCCTCCAATAGTCAAAATTTTCATGCTCATATGATGGTGGTGAGTTGATATCGTCACCCAATTTGTCTTCCACGGCCCTTATCCTCTAGCAAGTGCTCCCTCGGCGGTTAGTCCGATCAAGAGTGGTACTCGCTCTGATACCAACTGAAGGATCGTTTATGGTGTGCTAGAGGGGGGGGGTGAATAGCACCTTCTTCGACATTTTGATCTCTACAAAGTTGTTAGCGCAGCGGAAACAATAATATGGAAAATAAATAAGAAATAAACCACTGCTAACACCTTGATTTACTTGGTATCCACCCCGGTCGGGTGACTAATCCAAGAATCCTTCGCTGGATCAACCCCCGGATAACCTCCGGCTAGATCTGTCGCTCCTTGTGGGTGGAGAAACCTCGCCACAACACCTTGAACGCTCTCTGATCACAATAGACTACTAACTTACTTTAACCAAGCAAGTTTCGTCCAGAAGGATAGTAGGAAATGAGCCCCTTCAAATATGGCTCGAATCTGAGAACAGCCGCTACCAGTCGACTGCCCCTTGGGCAGTCGACTGGTCTCACTCAAATCCGACCGTTATAGCACAACGTTCGAATCTGCCAGCTGTTCCAGTCAACACCAGTCGACTGCCCCTGGGCCAGTCGACTGGGACACACCTAAGCCTAGGGTTTCACTCCCGAGTACAAGTCTCTCTCGCACTCAAACCCTCCTGGCTTAGCCCCTGAGTACAAGCACTCATACTCAGCCTCTCTCAACCCAGTTGACTCTTCACCAGCAGTCTTGACTGTTGCCTTTACGCCCTCTTCATCTTTGGCTCTCGTCCCTCGGATGCGCACGCAAGCTCCAGCTTGCCTCCATGCCACCCTTCACGTACGCCTCGAAGTCCGCGTCCCTCGGCTCATCATCTCTGCTATCAATGGTCCCTCGGATGCGCACGAAAGCCTCCAGCTTACCTCCATGCCATCCTTCACCTGAAGACATCAACCAAGTCCATGCGTACCTGTACACCTGCACACTCATGTACACATGTGAGAACAACACAAATCCTAACTTAACCATATTGCCTACTCATCAAAATATCATGATCCTCCAGATCATCTCAGGGTCGATTCCCCCAACAACCTCGTCCGCTCCTCCCTACACAATGTGCATGCCACCTTAGAGAGATCTCCGAGCCGAGATGACTAGCTAATTATTTACATCCATCGATCCTATACTCCATGAAGAAGTGTACATAAAATCTAGATCGAAAGCAAACAAAAAGCTCGGCTAAACACGTGTCGTATTTAATTACAAAAATTAAATACTTTCTAGCCTCATCAACCCCGAGGATTTAATTAATTTACAAAAATAGCACAACCAGCCATGATAAGTTGGAATCTAGTGCCTGCAACACAAAGTTAGCCTATACACATCCGCATATCATCCAGCAAAATAAAATATATGAAAAAGTACAAAAATTAACCAATCCTAAACACACAAAACTGGAAACCTCAGCTCTGATACCAATTGTTGGGTATGGCTTGGCGAGTTTTCCTAGAGAATACTTGATCGTCCTTAAGAGACCTCTCCATGTCTACGGATTAAAAAATTAATTCAAATGGAGACCCATCTCCCAACGACCATCTCGTCATCGTATCGTTCAGTCCGAATTATAACTTGGCCAATCACAAAGATCGAGCCTTGTAATTCTTCTAACCAAATGACGGCGGAAAAGACGACGAGTGGATCACCAATTTTTATGTTTATTATCGGGGTCCAATTAATTAATTATTGAACATTAATTAACAAATAATCAAACACAATAATTAATTAATTCTTCACATGAAATGACGACACTAAATAAAAGAGCTGAGAGAGAAATATACATCTCTTTACCTCGTAGCCTTCTACCTTATTTCCCTTCCCTCCCGGACATCGTGTGGACGATGAGCTACCGAGAACCGAGATCACCAAGAGATGAAATTAATCTCCTTCTTCAAGGCAATCAAAACCATAGCTTCTAGGGTTTACTCGCCAGCCTCCCTTCCTCTTCCCTTGCGCTGCCGGCCACCGTGAGGCACCCAAACCCAGTCGGACCAGCATCAGACCTCGAGAGGAAAGTGAAGAAGAAAAAGAAGGAGAGAGTCCTCCTTCCTAAACCAACCGGCCAGAAAAAACCACTCCTTCCCTGACCTTGTGTCGTCGCCGCCGCACCCCCTTCTCGCTGCCTACCAACCGCCAGCGACCACTCCTTCCTCACCGGCCACCACAAAAGAGAGAAGAGAGGTCCCCATTTTCTAGTGATGGCCACCTGCCGAGAAGTTGAGGGAGGAAGAAGAAAGGGAGAAGGAGAGAACTCTCACCCCTTTGCCGTGACCTAGGAGAGAGAAGACAGAGAGGAAAAGAGAGAGAGCCTTGGGTTGATCAATTGGATCATTAAGCCATGGTTTCATGATCCCATGGGGTTTATATAGAGCTAAGGTAGGGACCAAGAGGAGCAGTTGGATCTTGACCCACTAATGGATCCAAAACCAATCCATTAACGAAGATCCATTCCACTAAAGGATCTCCATTGAACTTCCTCACCAACTCCCATATTTTCATATGGGCTCCACCTATATGAGTCATCCATCCCCCCGTGTTTAAGATATCGAATGCCTGTTGATTAATTTAAATTACTGACAATTTTAATTAATCAACTTCTAGCTCCTTGACTAGTACCACTAAACCTTATCATCTTGTTGGATCAAATCCACATGCAGGGTTTAACATGAAGAATCTTATGAGCTCATCAAGGGGGCATCATCATCCCGACTCACCAGGATACGGATTCCGTCAATAATCAATGGCACACCATATAATTAATATTATTTCCCAATTTACCGGGCCTATCGATTTAGCAGAATAAATCTCGCTCATTGGTAAATCAAAGAAATAAATATTAATTATACGTGCTCATTATTATCTCGGGATTCAGGGATTGTACTCCATAATAATCCGAGGTCCAATCCTATTATTAAGTCAGTACTAATTGGATAACCTCTGGTTTTTGTCCTGCTCAATGCACACAAAGTACACTAGTGTAATTCTATAGTCAAGACAAACCACACCTAATTACACTACAACCATCTTGATGATTTGTCCAATTACATCTCAACTGTGAGCCTCTGCTTATACTAGGCAAGGAACTGATAACATGATCTTCCGTGTGTCACCACACACCATGTTATCTACAATGTAATGTAAAGGACTTTTATGCACATACTAATATAAATACGCATCTAGTGTTGTTGTGATTCTCTTTTCAAAATATAGATGATCTTATATATAAAAAAACATGTCTTTTAGTATACACATCTATCAATTCGCTCTAGAGACGGCTCTTTTCACACTTAACTGAGCTCCATCAAAGGTCGTCATAAAGACACCATATACGATATGGACTGGAAGAGTCCCACGATGCCTTTTATGAGGATTTGGGATTATGAGTCTTACGTTCGAAGTCAAGGCTCAAATAAACTTGGACCCAAATCTGATAATTGCTATTTTATAGGATATCCCAAGGAAATGAAGGGATATTACTTCTACAATCCCACACTAGGCAAAGTGTTTGTCTCTAGAAATGATATTTTTCTTGAAAGAGAGTTTATTTCTAGAATAAATAGTGGGAGTAAAATCCATCTTGAAGAAGTTCAAGATGTAGATGGTACTGAGGCCTTGATGGGCATTGAATAGGCACCACAAAGTGTTGTGGATCATGAGATTGTTGCACAAGAAGTTCTGGAGCAACAACCTGTTCAAGTAGACTAACCTCTTCAAAAATCTGATAGGATACGTTATTAGCCTGAGAGATACTCATTTCTCTTGTCTGACCATGATGACGTTATGCTTATTGAGTTGAACGAGCCTACATCCTATCAAGAAGCTGTGATGAACCCAGATTCTGAGAAATGACTAGAGGCCATGAAGTTCGATATGGAATCCATGCACACTAACCAAGTATGGACTTTGGTTGATCCACTTGAGAGAATTAAACCCGTTGGGTGTCAGTGGGTCTTTAAAAGAAAAACTAACATGGATGGTCTTATGCATACCTATAAAGGGTGATTGGTAGCTAAAGGTTTCAAGCAAATTCATGGTATCGACTATGATGAAACCATTTCACCAGTTGAGATGCTTAAGTCTATTTGGATCATGCTTGCTATTGTAGCTTATCATGATTACGAGATATGGCAGATGGATGTCAAAACTACATTCCTAAATAGGAATCTACTTGAGGATGTGTATTGTTAGGATGTATACTAAAAGTCTTGCTTTTATATACACATCTACATTTTGAAAGAGAATCACATGATCACTGTTTGCATATTTATATTAGATATTTATGTGCATATTGTCAAAAACTTTACATTGTAAATAACATGGTCTGTGGTGTCACACAGAAGATCATGTTATCAGTCCCTTGTATAGTATAAGTGGAGGTTCACAACTGAGATGGATTTGGACAAACCATCAGGATGGTTGTAGTGTAATTTGGTATTGGTTTATCTTGACTATAAAATTACACTAGTGCACTTTGTGTGTATTGAGCAGGACCGACAAAGAGGTGATTCAATTTTTACTGACTTTATAATTGAATCAGACCTCAGTTATTATAGAGTACATGCTCTTAATCCCGATATAATAACGGGCACATGCTCTTAATATTTATTTCTTTGATTTACTAATGGGCGAGATTTATTTGTTAAATCGATAGGTCCAGTAAGTTGGGAAATAATATTATTTACATGGTGTGCTGTTAATTATAGAAGAAAATTGTGTCCTGGTGAGTCGAGTTGATGATGTCCCCTTGAGGAGCTCATAAAGTTCATCATGTTAAATCCAGCAGGTGGACTTGGTTCGACATGATGATATGGTTGAGTGGTACTACTCAAGCAGTTAGATGTTGATTAATTAAATTGTCAGTAATTTAATTAATTAACGGGCATTCGATATCTTAAACACGGGGTGTTCTTGCACCCATAATAGGTGGAGGCCATATTTAAATATGGGGGTTAGTGAGGTAGATCAATGGTGATCATCTAGTGGAATGGATCATCACTAATGGATTGGGCTTTGATCCATTGGGTCGCCAAGACCCAACTCCTCCTCATGGACCCTATTGTAGCCCTATAAATACCTCATGTGTCATGAGACCAAGGCATCCAACAAGCCATAAGCCAAAACCTAACTCTCTCCCTTCTCTCTCCTAGGGTTGCGGTGCCTCCCATCTTGGCCGACAGCAACAAGGAGGTGTAGGAGAAGGGTGAGTCTTCTTCTACCTCATATTCTTCTTCTTTTCTTCCCTCCTTTAGCCGGAGCACCCACTGAGGTAGCTAGATCCTACGGAACAAAGGAGGAAGAAGAGTTCTTGTGGTGTTTTAGCGCCGCAAGTTGGAAGAAGGAAGAAGGGTGGTTAGGTTTCGGTTCTTCTTCATCTTCTTCCTCTTCTATTGCATCTTCCCTTGTGGCCGACGCTTCCATGGAGCAGGGTGATGAGTCAATGGCACAAGGTGGAGGTGGGTTGGTCGGCGGCGCAAGATTGAAGAAGGTCTCTTCTTCCCTTGTGGTCGGCACAAGCTTGAAGAGAGCACCTAGGGTTTCGGCCAAGCTAGGGATTAGAAGAAGGCATCTTGGTGACTTTGGTTCTTGGCAGATCATTGCCCACATGATGTCCAAGAAGATGTGGCTGGGGTCATAGAGTAGAAGATCACGAGGTTAAACGAGAGGTATAACCTTTTGTTTTGGCTCCTTTCTTTTAATCTTGCCTTGTTTGATTATTGATCATTATTTTATGTTGATAATAACCTTGGACCCCGATGATAAACACAAAAATCGGTGATCCACTCATCGTCTATTCCGCGGCAAATCAGTTGGACGAGATTGATTGCTAGAACAATATGTTTGTTCAAGCGGTCGCTCGAATCAGTTAGCACGATGATGAAACGGTCATTTGGGTGATTGTTCTCCATTCGGATTAAAAATTTTAATCCGTGGACATGGAGAGGTTTCCTATGCGCGACCCAGAATCTCCTCGGAACCCAACAATTGGTATCAGAGCCAATGGTTTTCGATTTTGTGTTTTGGATTCGGTTAAATTTTTGCACTTATCATGTATTTAATTTTGTCGGATAATAGTAGGATGTGCGTAGCCTAACTCTTTGGTTGCAGGCATGAGATCCGACTATTATGGCTAAATATGTCTGTATGTGATTGTGTGTGCATGTGTGTAATATTATTTTAATCCTTGTGGTTAACGAGGCTAAATTTGGTATTTAATTTTTGTAATTAAATACGACAATTGTTTAGCCGCACTTTTTGATTTACTGTCGATCTAGACTTGTTGTACATTCCTTTGTGAAGTATAGGATCGATGGATGTAAATTAAGTAGCATTTTATCTCGGCACGGAGATCCCTTCATGGTGGCTTGCGCATCATGTAGGGAGGAGCAGACAAGGTGGCGACACGACTGGAGGCATATTGAAGACAAAAGCCTAATAGTTGAAAATATTAGTTTTTTCTTATTTATTTCTTTTAGTTAATATGCTTGTCATCCATGCATGAGAAAATTCCTCAATTATAAATAACTAAGTGGGAGAGGGACTCTAAGAGTCCCATGGCCTCCATTACTAATTTGACATGTGATGCGAACAAGCTTGCGCGTTGGCTCTAAGTGTCTTCCTCCATATCGGATGAGCTTGGTTTGCAGATCACTAGGTCAGACATGATTATAGGAAGTTATTTAGGAGCGTGTGATTTTCTCCATCGGGCGACACATAATCCTAGATAATTGCCTTAGTATCGTGTACTGTAAACACTTAGATGCAAATAATAGTATCCTCCCTTACTGCTATTATTTGTAGGGCCGAAGAGGAACCAACTATTAATATTATTTGTCAAAAAGTTAGGTTGACAAGATTATAAAATTAATGGGTAAAATCTCCTCTTACAAATGTAGAATTCGTATACGTCCACACTATCGTAGCATGTGATATTCTCGGTGTTTTGAGGTGTTGGTTAATTTTAAAATTTATTGTTTGAGGAATCAATATTTTTTTGAAATGTAAAGTATGTGATCATTGTGATTCTCAGGAAATTTCAAAATGGCTTTTAACCCACTAGCTGTAATACTGAAAGAAAATAAACTTACGGGCCCTAATTACATTGATTGGAAATGAAACCTGGACATTGTCCTAACTGCTGAGGAGTCCAAATGTGTACTTTTCGAGTTCTATCCTGAAAAGCCTAGCAAGAATTATGATGAAGAGGAGAAGGAACGTTTTAGGTAGTGGATAAAAACATACAAGATGGCGCAGTGTCACAATTAGGCTTTTATGTCAAATGTGCAGCAACATCAACATCAGGCTTTTTCCACTACATATGATATGATGTTCAATCTCAAAGAACTCTTCGGACATCAGAATCGGGCCGCTAGGCAAGAGGCAATGAGGAGCTTGATGACGACCACTATGATCGAGGGTGTGCCCGTGAGGGAACATGTTCACAAAATGATGGCTCGTTTAACTGAGATGGGGAAACCAAGGTCGATATCATTGTCCAATCTCTACCAAGGAGTTTTGAGCCATGAGGAATTAAGATGGGAAGTTCCAACTTTAGTACCAACAGTACAGGAGGACATACCACAAGTCACTGCACCGCGTGTCATAGAGGATACACAAGTACCTCATCATAGTGGGAGGGTTGTTAGACAACCTGAGAGATTCATGTTCTTGGGAGAGTCATCGAACTTGGTCTCTGGCGAATGTGAACCTGATCCCTAGACCTACGTAGATGATATTTAGCTCATTGGCAACAATGTCATAGTATTATCAGACGTAAGGGTATGGTTGTCCAAACAGTTTAATATGAAGGACTTGGGAGAAGCAGGGCACATCCTTGGAATCAAGGTTATAAGGGATCGCAAAAAGGATGTTGTACTTATCTCAAGCTTCATACATAGACACTGTCCTAGCTCATTTTAGCATGGAAAACTCCAAGAAAGGTTTTCTACCTTTCAGGCATGGAATTCCTCTATCCAAGGAGATGTGTCATAAAACATCAAAGGAGATAAAGTAGATGAAGGTGGTTCCTTATGCTTCGGCTGTAGGAAGCCTCATGTATGTTATGCTATGTACGAGACCGGATATCTGCTTTGCCGTGAGCATGGTTAGCAGATATCAAAGTAACCCAGGTGAGGGACATTGGACTACGGTAAAGCATATACTAAAGTACTTGAAAAGGACTAGGCATTATATGCTAGTTTACCAGACAGATCAATTACTCCCTGTGGGTTATACAGATTCAAACTTCCAATCAGATAGGAACAAAAGTAAGTCTACCTCGGGGTATGTAATTACTTTAGGAGGTGGAGCCATAGTATGGAGGAGTGTTAAGTAAAAATACGTGGCAGACCCCACCATGGAAGCTAAGTATGTGGCAGCCTCTGAGGTGACCAAAGAAGTTGTATGGGTCAGGAACTTCTTGATGGACTTGGATGTGATTCCTGATTTGCCCAGAGCTATCACAATTTATTGTGATATCAGTGGTACAGTTGCAAACACGAAGGAACCACGAGCCTGTAAGGCGAGTAAACACATAGAGCGCAAGTATCATCTGATACGAGAGATCATAAAGCGAGGAGAAGTTGCTATCGCCAAGATTGCATCAGAGGACAACCTAGCGGATCCTTTCACTAAGGCCCTTCCGACGAGAGCTTTTGATAGGCATGTGGAGGATATAGGAGTTAGATGTATGGCATTGAGAGGACAACATAGTCTTTTAGTATACGTAGGAGATTGTTAGGATGTATACTAAAAGTCTTGCTTTTATATAGACATCTACATTTGAAAGAGAATCACAATATCATTGATTGCATATTTATATTAGTATGTGCATATTGTCTGATACATTACATTGTAGATAACATGATGTGTGGTGTTACACAGAAGATCATGTTATCAGTTCCTTGTAGAGTATAAGTAGAGTCTCATAACCGAGATGGATTTGGACAAACCATTGGGATGGTTGTAGTGTAATTTGGTGTTGGTTTATCTTGACCATAGAATTGCACTAGTGCACTTTGTGTATATTAAGTAGGACGGACATAGAGATGATTCAATTTATACTGACTTTATAATTGAATCAGACCTCAGTTATTATGGAGTGCATGCTCTGAATCCCGATATAATAACGGGCACATGTACTTAATATTTATTTCATTAATTTACCAATGGGCGAGATTTATGTGTTAAATCGATAAGCCCGGAAGTTGGGAAATAATATTATTTACATGGTATGTCATTGATTATAGAAGGAAACCGTGTCTTGGTGAGTCTGGTTGATGTTGTCCCCTTAAGGAGCTCATAAGGTTCATCATGTTAAATCCTGCAGGTGGACTTGGTCCGACATGATGATAAGGTTGAGTGGTACTACTCAAGGAGTTAGATGTTAATTAATTAAATTGTTAGTAATTTAATTAATTAACAGGCATTCGATATCATAAACACGGAGAGATGTTTGTATTCATAATAGGTGGAGCCCATATTTAAATATGGGGGTTGGTGAGGTAAATCAATGAGGATCCTTTAGTGGAAAGGATCTTCATTAATGGATCGAGCCTTGATCCATTATGTTAGTGATATGAGAGAATCCTAAGGCAATCGCCTTATGATTGTAAACATTTATTTTAATAAATGATAATTCACTATTTGAGTATACATGTTTGTGTATTTGATTAGGATCTTAAACTCATCTACTGAATGTCCGCAATACAATTCACAGCATAAGAGAATTTGTGATGGGATCACAAGTAGTGATTATCTCTAAATGTGCAATTGTGAAGTATTGAAAATATCCCTAGTCGATGAATTGATAAAAACGGACATTATCAATTCTGTTGAGACTAGCATGGGTTATTCTCTAATCAGCTGATTCTCACTGGCTGGTGACATTGGGATGTCCGGAGATGAACATGGATGCTAGTTAAGGGAACTAGTTCATTGGAGTGACTAGTTGTAAAACTTCATATGGTAATCTATAAAGATATGTCAATAAAGTTCTTACTGCAGCTTAAGTGCGATGTTCCTTTGACTTGCGGTGTTCAAGTCATCTTAGTCATGGAGACTTATACTTTAACATCTTAAGCAAGCATCTCCAAGGAGGTGTGGACCCAGGATGATTGGGTATAAGCCGAAGTGCCCGAAGATGTTTGAACAGCCTACAAAGGATTCACCACTCCTTGCGAGGAGATGTATACCCAGGCCTATCGTCGGATTGTTACTCAAAGCCTCTGGCCAGAGCATGTCATGTTTAGAGTGCGAGTCTCTTAATGCATGAGAGTAATTAGAAATCCAAAGGACGAGAAAGACACTACTTGGGCTAGGTGTGACGTAGTCAGTCTAGTGGGGACTGACACAAACAAACCATGTCCTGAACCAAGTGGGTATAAGATGGTGAAGGGAATGGGGCACGATTCATTAGAGCTGCTGAAGGGTTTCAGAATTATTTCTGAGGTCAAACCATTGATCTTTCGATTAATTGGGGGTCATGATGTACTACTAGGTGCCACTCATGATCGTTCTATAATTAGTTGATTATAGACGGCCAACATAAATCGAAAGCCTATTTAGTCACATGCACTACGAGTAATCCGAGGGATTTAAAACGAGTTGAAAATTGGATTTTCCGATCAAGAGAAATAAGTCGAATCTGAGTTAATCAGAGGCGTAACGGAAACTTAAAATGGCCAAGTCTTTTGAAGGCTTATCGGGCGAATTAAATGAGTTTAATTCGCGATCGGCTCGGTTTGGTTTGGCCGGCCAAAGAGGGTGCTAAATCCCTTTGGTTTGGCCGGCCACAACAAGGGGAAGAAACCAATTTATTTGGTTTAATTAATAAAATAAATCTAGCGCGATTTGTTTTATAAATTATGGATAAATAAATTTGTGTAGAGAAATTTATATAAATAAATTTATAGAAATTTATTCTTTTATGGAAATTAAAATGATCCATGGAATGGTTTATTTTAATTTTAAAAAATTAATTATGAATTGACTTTTTCATAAAAAGAAAGTTTATAAATTTCTTGTAAAATTTATTCCATAATTAAAGGAGAGATGAATTTGTTTTATTATAAAGTTAGTTATAATAAAACTTGGTTTAAACGGAATAATTCATAAGAGAATTTATAAGATAAATTTCTTATGAAAACTAATTCCGTTAAAAGAGAGACTTGGCAAGGGAGAGGCTACTATATAAAGGAACCAAAGGCAAGCCTTGAATTCCAATCTATAGAGTAATCAAGAGATTAATTCTCTCCCTCTCTCTCTCTTATTCTCTTCTCCTTCTCCTTCCCTCCTAGGGCCGGCGCCCCTTGCCACTCTTAGGGCCGGCGCCCCTTGTCCAACCTAGGGCCGGCGCAACCTCACCCTTCCAAGGGTTGGCGTGAGCAAGGATCACCAAGAAGGAGCCAAACAAGAAGAAGAAGAAGCGGATCGCAACTCCTCTCTTCCCGGAATTTAGATTCCGTTTCTTGTTGGTTAGTTTCCATTCTTTTCTCTTGTTCTTCTAGTTGTGCCTTTAGAGAATCTAGTAGTTCTCGTCGGCACAAAACTCGTGACTTTGCGAAGTCATCCCGAAGAGAACTCAGCGTGGACGCGAATAGAGGCGAAGCTTCCAAGGGACGCTACGGTTGGATCTCGTCCCTTTTCTTCGAGTTATGCGAGGTACAAAGTAAATTAGTTTACTTTTCCGCAATGTTTTAATTTATGATTACGTCCACACATCATAAGGTCGCATGCTAGATACGTGGTTAAAATAATTTGTGAAATTATTTTATGCTAATTCTTCCGCTGCACGTAAAATTTTAAAATATTACGAACCCGTATCCTTGTCAACATGCACCCGGTCCCAACAGTGGTATCAGAGCCGGTTAGTGTTCGACATAATCATATAATTGTTTTGCGGAAAACTTTGTCATAATCTCAATTTTGGAAAAATTTTCAATTATGGAAATTTTCCAATTATTATAAATCTTAGATTTAGGAATTTCAATGTTTGGAAATCCTCATGAAATTTCGCAAACGTTTGAAATATCCTAGTTTCTGAAATTTTATGATAATTGTGAAAACTTCCCATCTTTGGAAACTTTCCAATTTTGGAAATTTTCTATTTTAGAAATTTTCCAATTTTGGAAATATGTAAGTTTTCTTTGTACCAGAAACTTACAATTATTCTGAAAACCTATTATGAAATCTCGCAATTTTGGGCACTTTCTTTCAAGAAAGTCTAGACAAATTTATGGACAATTAATTGACAATTAAATTTGAATTGGTTTTTAAATTGACAACAAAATTCTTTATTTTGGATTGAGCCTCGGGGAGCCGTCCAATTTAAAGTTAGTTGTTGTAATTTAATTTCCCAATTTTAAATGAAATTGTCACGTTTAATTTGGTTGCGCTTCCGAAGCGGACCAAATTGGATTTACGACAAATTACTTTTCTTTGGGTATCTGAGCCTCGGGGAGCCACCCTTAGAAAACGATTTGTTGTAATTAATTAAATCCATGAATAAAATATGATTTAAGAGGTGATGCTCTTACATATTGTTGTCTCCAAAATTAATTAGGAAAATGGTTTCCTATAGAGTTTTCTTAAATGAGATTTTCATGAAAATAATATGTGGTTGAATTAAGGACTCATGTCTCTTAATTTAATAAGATTTGATTTAGAGAAATCAAAGTCTTAAACATATTATTTCCGAAATTGATTATGACAATTTAGGAAATTGTTTCCCAAAACAATTCCTTTAATAAAGTATGAAATTAGAATCAGGAAATCCGGTTCCTAATTCAATTCATGAGACTTGATAACTTAAGTCACATACATACTTTATTAAGGAAATCGTTAGTCATAACATGATTATATGTCATGAATGTGCTTAGAAAAGATGAGACCAAAACCCCTTACAAAATATTAAGGCCAACACCTTCCATTAATATGGTTAGAATCGGAGTTTTGTTTCTCGTTTGGGTTGATGGACACATCCATGCCCAGCTTGAACCTCAACATGTTCAAACCATGGAATTAGTTTATGAATAATGTAGTTGGAGTCAGAGGTCAATCCTTAGTTTTGGTTGTTGGACACATCCAAGCCTGACTAAACGGTTGAATGAGCTCCAACCATATTAAAACTATTTCTTGATTAATGGGTCAGCCTTAAGCTTGGAGCATCGATTTGTTGTGCCACAGCCAAGGTCGATGTAAAGAGAGGTGCAGTTGGGTGCTATGTATAATGTCGCATACTTGTTAATGAGTTAACAACCCAATGATTTATGCAAACATTCAATTAGTTGATAGCATAATGTGATAGTTACATATATGTGATATGTAATCGGTATAATTACCTACCTTCATAGCTAAGAATAACTTGATGGCCACAGCCATGGTGGTTTTTATCTATGGTTGGATATCAACCTATTTGGAGATGTTCCTACGATCTCCCGAATTGATAAAAAGGGTTATTCAATTTGAAAAATAAATAGGATTTTTATCAATGTATGTTGATACATTCTTTAATCATTCTTCTCACACAAGCTCAATTTGTATTTCTAGGATAATCACTCGATCATGTCTTCTCTGAATTTGCGTTCCATTTTGGACACCAATAAACTGACTGGGCCAAACTTCATGGACTGGCTTCGAAACCTGAGGATAGTCCTCAAGGCAGAGAAGCTTGCTTATGTCCTTGAAGATCAACTTCCCAACCGTCCTCCTGAAAACACAACTCCAGACTAGTTTCCTGAGTTGCTCAACCTGCTGAAGACTGTAGAGCCTTCTGTGAAGCAGGATCAAAAGACGGTACTGTTAGTTGGTTCCTCGAAGAAAGGTTCTAAGAGGAAGGCCAAAGAACAGAATAAAGGGAAGAAGAAAAAGGCCAAAAAGACTGAAAAGAAACCAAAAGGAACTTGCCATCATTGTGGCAAGGAGGGTCACTGGCGAAGAAACTGCAAGGTTTATCTTGAGTCCTTGAAGAAAAGGCATCCGATGCCCCATCCTCTTCAGGTATCTTCGTTATTGAATGTCACTCTATTTCCTCAAATACCTGGGTACTTGATACTGGGTGTAGCTCACATATATGTAATGACATACAGGGGCTAAGGAATAGAAGAAGACTCGTCAAAGGAGAAGCAAATTTGCGAGTTGGAAATGGAGCAAAGATTGCTGCTGTTGCCATCGGAACATATTTGCTAAAGCTCCCCACTGGACGTGTCTTAGAATTGGATAATTGTTATTTTGTTCCTTCGTTAATAAAGAACATTGTATCTATTTCATGTTTGAATGAAAAGGGTTATCATTTAACTTTTAGTAACAATTGTTGTTACATAACTTTAAATGGCGTTCTTTATGGGACTGGAACATTGTGCAATGGTATCTACACGTTAGATTTATCCGGTGACATTTTCAATATCAAAGTTAGCAAGAAACGTGCTCGAATAGATAATCGAATAGACTCCTACACTTGGCATTGCCGTCTTGGCCATGTAATTAAGAAAACGCATGACCGAATTACACCGATGTGGAATTCTGGAATCATTTGAACCCGGTTCATTTGATACATGCGAATCATGCTTAAAAGGCAAGATGACAAAATTACCCTTTTCTGGAAAAGGTAATCAAGTGGAAGAATTGCTTGGTCTAATACATACTGATGTATGTGGACCAATGTCAACTCTTGCACAAAGAGGCTATAGCTACTTCATCACCTTTATCGATGATCACTCACGATTCGGGTATGTATTCTTGATAAAACACAAATCTGAAGCCTTTGAGAAATTCAAAGAGTTCAGAAATGAAGTAGAGAAACAACTTGGCAAAAGTATTAAGATACTTCGATCCGATCGGGGTGGTGAATACTTGAGTCAAGAGTTTCAAGATTATCTTAGGGACAATGGGATACTGTCCCAATGGACTCCGCCATATACACCACAGCATAATGGTGTATCTGAGAGGCGCAACCGAACCTTGATGGACATGGTTAGGTCGATGATGAATCATGCAACTCTTCCAAAATCCTTTTGGGGCTATGCACTTAAGACAGCTGTTTACTTGCTAAACAGAGTCCCGACCAAGGTAGTCTCTACTACTCCATATGAGACATGGAATAGTAAGAAACCCCACTTAACTCACCTTAAGATATGGGGTTGTCCTGCTTATGTGAAGCGGACTATATCAGACAAATTGGATGCTAAGTCTGATAAATGTCTATTTATTGGATACCCTAAGGAAACGAAGGGTTACCAATTCTATCATCCCTTGGAACAAAAGGTGTTTGTTTCAAGGCATGCTGTATTTCTGGAAAAAGAATTTCTTTTACAAGAAAACAGTGGGAGTGGCATTGAACTTGATGAAGTTCAAGAAACTCCAATAGACATTACAGAGACACCTAGTCTAGACCCACAACCAATAACTCATAATGATGAGCTATCAGTTGAACCTAAAACAACACCACCTCTTCGTAGGTCTGATAGGACACGCAATATTCCAGAGAGATACGAATTTCTCATAAGTGAATCGAACGACGTGTTACTCATAAGCGATGACGAACCTATCAGTTATGAAGATGTTCTGAAATGTTCAGAAAGGGACAAATGGCTCGAAGCCATGAAGTCGGAAATGGATTCCATGTATGAAAATCAAGTATGGGACTTGGTTAACCCACCTGAAGGGATTAAACCCATAGGGTGCAAGTGGGTTTTCAAGAAGAAAACCGACATGGAAGGTAATGTTGTTACCTTTAAGGCTAGATTAGTGGCAAAAGGATATCGTCAGAAACAAGGAATTGATTATGACGAAACCTATTCGCCAGTAGCTATGCTTAAATCCATTCGGATGCTCCTAGCCATAGCAGCTCATTATGATTATGAGATATGGCAAATGGATGTGAAAACAGCTTTCCTTAATGGGAACCTGCTTGAGGATGTATACATGATACAACCTGAAGGTTTCACATCGGTTGATAAAACCAAAGTATGCAAGCTTCGACGATCCATATATGGACAGAAGCAAGCATCCAGGAGCTGGAACATCCGTTTTGATGAGACAATCAAAATGTTTGATTTCTCACAAAATCCTGACGAACCTTGTGTGTACAAGAAGGTTAGTGGGAGTGCAGTCGTATTCCTAGTATCATATGTCGATGACATATTACTTATAGGAAACGATATATCGGTATTACAGACAGTTAAAATTTGGTTGTCCAAAACTTTCTCCATGAAAGACCTGGGAGAAGCAACCTATATCCTTGGGATTAGAATCTATAAAGATAGATCAAAACGGTTGCTTGGTCTTTCGCAGTCCACATATATAGACCGAGTACTAAAAGGGTTTAGCATGTCGGAATCCAAGAAAGGTTACCTTCCCATCAAGCATGGGATCAACCTTTCAAAGTCTATGTGTCCGCGCACAGAAGACGAGAGGATTTGCAAGAATAAGATTCCCTATGCATCCGCGATAGGATCTATCATGTATGCTATGTTATGTACTAGGCCTGATGTATCGTATGCTTTGAGCGTCACAAGCAGATACCAGTCGGATCCAGGAATGGATCATTGGGCGGCTGTCAAGACAATCCTTAAGTACTTAAGAAGAACTAAGGATGTGTTCCTAATATATGGAGAAGGAGATATGGTAATACGTGGGTATACAGATGCTAGTTTCCAGACAGATAAGGATGACTCCAAATCGCAGTCTGGATACGTATTTACTTTGAATGGAGGCGCAGTAAGTTGGAAAAGTTCCAAACAAGACATCGTAGCGGATTCTACCACGGAAGCAGTCTGGATCAAGAAGTTTGTCTCAAAACTTGGTGAGGTTCCAACCATTGATGAAGCAATACCGGTTTATTGCGACAACAATGGAGCTATTGCACAAGCAAAGGAACCAAGGTCTCATCAATGATCCAAACACGTGCTTCGCCGCTATATCTGATCAGAGAGATTATAAGTAGGAATGATATACAAATTGAGAAAATCCCCACTGAAAGGAATTTAGCGGATCCTTTAACTAAGGCCTTGCCTCAAAACAAGTTTGAGGGTCATGTTAGAGCCTGTGGTATAGGATACCGTAGCGATTGGCATTAGGCCAAGTGGGAGTTTGTTAGTGATATGAGAGAAGTGTCCTAAGGAAATCGCCTTATGATTGTAAACATTTATTTTAATAAATGATAATTCACTATTTGAGTATACATGTTTGTGTATTTGATTAGGATCTTAAACTCATCTACTGAATGTCCGCAATACAATTCACAGCATAAGAGAATTTGTGATAGGATCACAACTAGTGATTATCTCTAAATGTGCAATTGTGAAGTATTGAAAATATCCCTAGTCGATGAATTGATAAAAACGGGCATTATCAATTCTGTTGAGACTAGCATGGGTTATTCTCTAATCAGCTGATTCTCACTGGCTGGTGACATTGGGATGTCCGGAGATAAACATGGATGCTAGTTAAGGGAACTAGTTCATTGGAGTGACTAGCTGTAAAACTTCATATGGTAATCTATAAAGATATGTCAATAAAGTTCTTACTGCAGCTTAAGTGCGATGTTCCTTTGACTTGCGGTGTTCAAGTCATCTTGGTCATGGAGACTTATACTTTAACATCTTAAGCAAGCATCTCCAAGGAGGTGTGGACCCAGGATGATTGGGTATAAGCCGAAGTGCCCGAAGATGTTTGAACAGCCTACAAAGGATTCACCACTCCTTGCGAGGAGATGTATACCCAGGCCTATCGTCGGATTGTTACTCAAAGCCTCTGGCCAGAGCATGTCATGTTTAGAGTGCGAGTCTCTTAAATACATGAGAGTAATTAGAAATCCAAAGGACGAGAAAGACACTACTTGGGCTAGGTGTGACGTAGTCAGCCTAGTGGGGACTGACACAAACAGACCATGTCCTGAACCAAGTGGGTATAAGATGGTGAAGGGAATGGGGCACGATTCATTAGAGCTGCTGAAGGGTTTCAGAATTATTTCTGAGGTCAAACCATTGATCTTTCGATTAATTAGGGGTCATGATGTACTACTAGGTGCCACTCATGATCGTTCTATAATTAGTTGATTATAGACGGCCAACATAAATCGAAAGCCTATTTAGTCACATGCACTACGAGTAATCCGAGGGATTTAAAACGAGTTGAAAATTGGATTTTCCGATCAAGAGAAATAAGTCGAATCTGAGTTAATCAGAGGCGTAACGGAAACTTAAAATGGCTAAGTCTTTTGAAGGCTTATCGGGCGAATTAAATGAGTTTAATTCGCGATCGGTTCGGTTTGGTTTGGCTGGCCAAAGAGGGTGCTAAATCCCTTTGGTTTGGCCGGCCACAACAAGGGGAAGAAACCAATTTATTTGGTTTAATTAATAAAATAAATCTAGCTCGATTTGTTTTATAAATTATGGATAAATAAATTTGTGTAGAGAAATTTATATAAATAAATTTATTCTTTTATGGAAATTAAAATGATCCATGGAATGGTTGATTTTAATTTTATAAAATCAATTATGAATTGATTTTTTCATAAAAAGAAAGTTTATAAATTTCTTATAAAATTTATTCCATAATTAAAGAAGAGATGAATTTGTTTTATTATAAAGTTAGTTATAATAAAACTTGGTTTAAATGAAATAATTCATAAGAGAATTTATAAGATAAATTTCTTATGAAAACTAATTCCGTTAATTCCGTTTAAAGAGAGACTTGGCAAGGGAGAGGCTACTATATAAAGGAACCAAAGGCAAGCCTTGAATTCCAATCTATAGAGTAATCAAGAGATTAATTCTCTCCCTCTCTCTCTCTTATTCTCTTCTCCTTCTCCTTCCCTCCTAGGGCCGGCGCCCCTTGCCACTCTTAGGGCCGGCGCCCCTTGTCCAACCTAGGGCTGGCGCAACCTCACCCTTCCAAGGGTTGGTGTGAGCAAGGATCACCAAGAAGGAGACAAACAAGAAGAAGAAGAAGCGGATCGCAACTCCTCTCTTCCCGGAATTTAGATTCCGTTTCTTGTTGGTTAGTTTCCATTCTTTTCTCTTGTTCTTCTAGTTGTGCCTTTAGAGAATCTAGTAGTTCTCGTCGGCACAAAACTCGTGACTTTGCGAAGTCATCCCAAAGAGAACTCGGCGTGGACGCGAATAGAGGCGAAGCTTCCAAGGGACGCTACGGTTGGATCTCGTCCCTTTTCTTCGAGTTACGCGAGGTACAAAGTAAATTAGTTTACTTTTCCGCAATGTTTTAATTTATGATTACGTCCACACATCATAAGGTCGCATGCTAGATACGTGGTTAAAATAATTTGTGAAATTATTTTATGCTAATTCTTCCGCTGCACGTAAAATTTTAAAATATTACGAACCCGTATCCTTGTCAACATGCACCCGGTCCCAACACATTAGGTGGTCAAGACCCAACTCCTCCTCATGGTCCCTATTGTAGCCCTATATATATGCCCATGGTGTCATGAGACCAAGACATCCAATTCATCCAACCCTAAGTCTCTCCTCTCCTCCTCTCTCTCCCTTCTCTCTCCTAGGTCACGCCGGCGGTGGGTGAAGGAAAACCTAGTTTTTCTTCTCCTTCTCTTCTACTCTTCCTTCCCTTGTTGTGGTCGGCGATCACTAGATAAGGAGGAGGCTTCTCCTCCTTTGTGGCGTGCGGAAACAAGGAACGAAAGAAGGAGAGTCGGCGGGTAAGGAAGAGGTGTCCTCCATGGTGGTGCTCGGCTCCGCGTGAGTGGAAGAAGGGGAGAGGAGGCTTGTTCTTCCTTATGTGCTTGGTGCCACGAGATAGGAAGAAGAAGAGGTCGGTTAGGGTTCACGTGAAGGAGAAGGACTTCTTCTCTTCTCCACCATCATCTTCTTCCTTCCTAAGGTGGTCGGCGACAACCCTATAGCTTAGGGTTTCGCCGCAAGTGGAAGTAGAGAAGAAAGAGCACCTTGGTGACTTCGGTTCTTGGTAGATCGTCGCCCACACGACGTCCAAGAAGGGGAGGGTCATACAGTAGAAGATCACGAGGTAAACGGGAAGGTGTAACTTATCTCATGGTTCCTTTCATTTGATCTTATTATTTCATGTTGATAATTAATTACTTGTTAATTTTTGATTAATTAATTACTTGTTAATTTTTGATTAATTAATTGTGTTAATTAATTATCTTGGACCCCGATGATAAACACAAAAACAGGCGATTCACTCATCATCTATTCCGCGGCTAATCGGTTGGACAAGATTGATCGCTAGAACAACACAGTTGTTCAAGCGATCGCTCGAATCGGTTAGCACGTTGATAAGATGGTCGTTTGGGAAATAGGTCTCCATTCGGATTATAATTTTAATCCGTGGATATGAAGAGGTTTCCCATGCGTGACCCGGTATCCCCCTTGGTGGAATCCTACAACTGGTATCAGAGCCAATGGTGTCCGATTTTGTGTGTTTTGGATTTGGTTACATTTTGCACTTTATCATGTATTTTATTTTGCCAGATAATAGTAGGATGTGTGTAGGCTAATTCAATGGATGCAGGCACGAGATCCGACTATTATGGCTAAAATATGTGTGTATGTGATTGGTTGTGCATGTATGTAATATTATTTGAATCCTCGGGGTTGACGAGACTAAATTTGGTATTTGATTTTTGTAATTAAATCCGACACTTGTTTAGCCGAGCTATTAATTTACATTCGATCTAGATTGTTAGGATGTATACTAAAAGCTTTGCTTTTTGTATAGACATCTACATTTTGAAAGAGAATCCCAAAATCACTGTTGCATATTTATATTAGTATATGCATAATTATCTAATACTTTGCATTGTAGATAACATGGTGTATGCTGACACACAGAAGATCATGTTATCAGTCCCTTGCAGAGTATAAGTAGAGGCTCACAACCGAGATGAAGTTGGACAAACAATCGGGATGGTTGTAGTGTACTTTGGTGATGTTTATCCAGACCATAGAATTACACTAGTGCACTTTGTGTGTATTGAGCAGGACCAACATAAAGGTCATCCAATTTATACTGACTTTATAATTGGATCGAACCTCGATATATTATGGAGTACATGCTCTGAATCCCGATATAATAATGGGCATATGCACTTAATAGTTATTTCTTTGATTTACCAATGGTCGAGATTTATTCTGTTAAATCGATAGGCCCGGTAAGTTGGAAAATAATATTATTTACATGGTGTGTCATTGATTATAGACAGAATCTGTGTCCTGGTGAGTCAAGATGATGATGCCCCCTAGATGAGCTCATAAGGTTCATCATGTTAAATCTTACAAGTGGACTTGGTCCAACATGATGATAAGGATGAGTGGTTCTAATTAAGGAGTTAGATGTTGATTAATTAAAATTATCAATAATTTAAATTAATCAATGGGCATTCGATATCTTAAACACGGGGAGAAATTGTACTCATAATAGGTGGAGCTCATATGTAAATATGGGGGTTGATGAGGTGGTTCAATGCAAGGGCCTTTAGTGGAATGGTTCTTCATTAATGGATCGGGTTTGGATCCATTAGCAGGCCAAGACCCAACTCCTCCTCATGGTCCCTATTGTAGCCCTATAAATACCCCATGGAGTCATGAAACAAGGAATTAATCATCCAATTAACCTATTCTAATCCTCTCCTCCCTCTCTCTCTCCTAGGCCAGACGGCGCGTAAGGGAGGGAGTGGCCGGCTGTTGTGGAGAAGAACAGGTCGCCGGTGCTAGTGCAAGAGGAAGAGATCGGTTCTTAGGGCCGGGATATCTTCACCTTGAAGCTAGGGGTCGTCGGACTTCTTCTCTCCTTGCGATTGAGGTCGCCGGCGATAGTTGTGAAGGAGGAGCTCGGTTCTACAGGCCGGGAGACCTACTCCTTCAAGTTGCGGGTCGCCGGAGGTCTTCTCTTCCGCTATTGTGGTCACCGGAGCAAGATGCGAAGGAGGAGGTCGGTTCTACAGGTCGGGATACCTTCTCCTTGGAGCTAGGATTGTCGACAGCCACTTCTTCACGCTATTGAGATCGCCGGCGCAAGGTGAAGAAAGGGGAGGGAGTCTTCTTCTTAGGTTGTCGGTGGCGACTCATCTCCTTGGATGATCGGCGGCGCAAGGTGAAGAAGAAGAAGAGGATCTCTTTCGAGGTGGTCGGCGACAACCATCTCCTTGTGGTTGGCCGACGGTGAGCTAGGGGAAGACCTAGGGTTTCGACTGGTTTTTGGTGTGGAGAAGAAGATCGTTTCTCTTCATCTTCACCTTCATCTTCTTCCTCCAACCTTTCGGTGGCCAAAGCAACCCATCCTTGGGGCTAGGGTTCCGACGGCATTGGTGGAGACATCCCTAGGGTTTCAACCAAGTTAGGGATTGGGAGAAGACGCCTTGGTGACTCAGGTTCTTGGTAGATCGTCGCCCATACGACGTCCAAGCGGGGAGGGTCATACGATAGAAGATCGCGAGGTAATAGGATGGTATAACCTCTTCCTTGTCTCTTTGATTCTATCATTGCATGTGGTGTTAATTAATTATCATGTTCTTAATTATTTAATAATTATTGTTGATTATTAATTATGTCATGGACCCTGATAATAAACACAAAAATGGTGATACGCTCGTCGTCTTTTCCGTGACCAATTGGTTAGGCGAGTTACAAGGCTTAACTATCTAGTTTGGCTAAGTTGTAACTTGAATCAATTGGTACGATGATGAGACGGTCGTTTGGGAGATAGGTCTCCATTCGGATTAAATTTTTAATCCGTGGACATGGAGTGGTCTCTCATGGACGACCAAATATTCGCTTAGGAAATACGCCAAGCTATCCAACAACTGGTATCAAAGTTGAGGTTTCCGATTTTGTGTGTTTAGAATTCGGTTACTTTTTGCACATTATCATGTATTTTATTTTTGTTGGATAATAGTAGGATGTGTATTGGCTAACTCTTTGGTTGTAGGCACAAGATTCCAACTATTATGGCTTAAATATTGTGTATATGTGATTGATTGTGCATGGTTGTAATTTAATTGAATCCTCGGGGTTGATGAGGCTAAATAGGTATTTATTTTTTGTAATTAAATACGGCACATGTTTAGCCGAACTTTTATTTACTTTCGATCTAGATTTTATGTACACTCCTTTGTGGAGTATAGGATCGATGGATGTAAATAAATAGCTTATCATCTCGGCTCGGAGATCCCTTCAATGGTGGCTTGCGCATGGTGTAGGGAGGAGCGGACGAGGTGCCGACACGACTGTGTGCATGAAAATTCCTCATTATAAATAACTATGTGGGAGAGGGACCCTAAGGGTCCCGCGGCCTCCATTACTAATTTGACAAGTGATGCGAACAAGTCTGCGCGTCGGCTCTGAGTGCCTTCCTCCCCATCAGATGGGCTTGTTTTGTGGATCACTGGGTCAGGCATGATTATAGATAATTATTGATGAGCATGTGATTTTCCCCATTGGACGACACATAATCTGAGATAATTTTCTTAGTATCGTGTAATGGTAACACTTAGATGCAAATAATAGTATTCTCCCCATCGAAGTCACTGCTACTATTTGTAGGGTCAAAGAGGACTAACTATTAATTTTATTTGTCAAAATGTTAGGTTGACAAGATAATTAAATTAATGGGTAAAATCTCCTCTTACAAATATAGAATTCGTATACGTCCACATCATCGTGGCATGCGAAATTCTCAGTGTTTTGAGGTGTAGGTTGATTTCAAATTTATTATTTTAAGGGATCAATATTTTTTAAAATCTAAATTGTGTGATTGTTGTGATTCTTATGTATTTTCAAAATGGATCTAGACCCACTTGATTTAATTCTAAGAGAAAACCAACTTAATGCCCCTAATAATAATGATTGGGAATTAAACCTGGACTTTGTCTCAACTGCCGAGAAATCCAATTGTGATCTTGTCGAGTTCTGTGTTGAAAAGCCTAGCGTGATTTATGATAAAGAGGAGAAGGAATGTTTTAGGCAATGGATAAAAGCAGACGAGATGGCGCAGAGTCATCAACATCAGGCTTCTTCCACTACTAGTGATAAAATATCCAATCTCGACGAACTCTTCAGACATCATAATCGGGCCACTAGGCAAGAGGTCATGAGAAACTTAACGACAACCACCATAATTGAGGGTATGCCCGTGAGGGAACATGTTCTCAAAATAATGGCCTGGTTAAAGGAGATGGAGATCCTTGGAGCAGAAATCGATGGGGAAACCTAGGTCGATATCATCCTCCAATCTCTACCAAAGAGTTTTGAGAAGTTTCGCCTAAGCTACATATGAACAAATGCACATATTCATGGGCGGAACTTCTGACAGAACTCCAGGCGGCAGAAGGGTTTTCTCCTCTGAGTTCACATACTTTTCTTGCTCAAGATGTTTCTACTTCTAAACCGAAAGGCAAGAAGAAGAAGAAACAAGCTGGAGCAAAGAAAGTGGCTGGATTACAGGGACCTCAGGGTGGCGTGAAGAAGCCGAAAGGCAAGTGTTTCACGTGCAAGCAGTCTGGACATTGGAAGGCGGACTGTCCCCGCCATCAGAAGAATAATTCAGGTATATCTTTTTCTTTTGTTGTTGTAACATGTTTAGCGGTGTTATATACCAGTACCTAGTGTGTAGATACGGATGTCACTAATCATGTCTGCATTTCTTTGCAGGGATTCTAGGAAACCCGACGACTAGCTGAGGAAGATCACCATGGGATATGCTACGGAGGTTGCGACTATTACAGTGGCAGATATTTTATTTGTCTTTAGATAGGAAAATAAAGTTTTGGTTTTAAGAAGATTGCTTTTATGCACCTAAATTTTAGAAATAACTCTGTTTCAATTTCTGAAATAATGGATATTCTATTACTTTTTGTTATGAAAAGTGGAATAGAAAGATTATCTATTTAGGAACATGGATAAGCAATTTGTGCATTTTAGAACCAAAATCTGCCTCGATGCAAATGAAGTTAATAGCTCATCATCTAAACCAAATAAGAGAAAGGTACCTTCCGAGATGAACCAAACATATCATTGGCGTCTAAGGGTTGGTCATATTAAACTTAGTGGGATTCAAAGGTTGATAGCCGATGGGCCCTTGGGTTCATTGGTGGTGGAAGACTTCCCAACCTATGAATCTTGCTAGGAAGGTAAGATAACCAAGAGGTCTTTCAAGGCCAAGGGGAATAGGGCCAAAGATGTGTTAGAATTGATTCATTCTGATTTGTGTGGTCCTATGTTTATCCAGTATAGAGGTAGCTTTGAATACTTTGTCTATTTTATAGACAATTATTCAAGGTATAGGTACATTTACTTGATGTGCCGCAAATCTGAATCCTTTAATGAGTTCAAAGAATTCAAGGCTGATGTGGAAAAACATCAAGGTTAAAGTATCAAGACACTACGATTAGATCGGGGTGGCGAGTACCACTTGGGAGAGTTTAGGACTTGCTTATTAGAGGTTGGAATTCAATCCCAATTGTCTGCACTTGATATGCCCCAATAGAACGGTGTAGCAGAGTGAAGGAATAGGACTCTTATGGAGATGATTAGGTCAATGATGAGCTACTCCGAGTTGCCAGATTTGTTCTGGGGATATGCTCTTGAAACGGCAGCGTACATACATGGTACCATCTAGGTCAGTACCCTCTACTCCCATAGAAGTGTGGACTAGGCAAAAGCCTAGTCTAAGACATATTCGGATTTGGGGTAGTCCAGCAGATGTGCTGAAAGGGGATACTGATAAGTTGGAATCTCGTATAAAAGTGCGCTTGTTCGTAGGCTATCCTAGGGGAACGAAAGGTAGTTCTATAGTCCTAAGGATCAGAGGGTAATCGTTAGTACAATTACTTGACTCTTAAAGGACATGTGATGAACCATACTCCATGAGTACAATTATTCTTGAAATCAAGAGGGGGCATTCTGACCTTAGTACCAATTATACAAGAGGATATACCACAAGTCACTGCACTGCGTGTCACAGAAGATACACAGGTGGTACCTCATTATAGTGGGTGGGTTGTTAGACAACCTAAAAGATTCATGTTCTTAGGAGAGTCTTCGGACTTGATCCCTGGTGAACATGAATTGGATCCCTAGACCTATGACGAGGAACATCCTCTTTGAAGAGATAATCCAGCCATATGGATTTTTTCAAAGGCCGGATGAGATCTGTGTATATAAGAGATGTGACGGAAATGTAGTGGTATTCTTGTACTATGCATAGATGATATGTTGTTCATTGACAATAATGTAAAAATATTATCAAACGTAAGGGTATGGTTGTCCAAATAGTTTGATATGAAGGACTTGGGAAAAAGCGGGACACATCCGTGGGATCAAAGTTCTAAGGGATCGACAGAAAAGGATATTGTGCTTATCCCAAGCTTCATACAGAGACACTGTTCTAGCTCATTTTAGCATGGAAAACTCCTAGAAAGGTTTTGTACCTTTCAGGCATGGAGTTCCTCTATCTAAGGAAACGTTCCCTAAAACATCAAAAGAGATAGAGAAGATAAAAGGTGGTTCCTTATGCTTCGGCTATAGAAAGCCTCATGTATGCTATAAACGAGACCAGATATCTGCTTTGCCGTGGGCATGGTTAGTAGATATCAGAGTAACCCAGGTCATAAAAATTAAACTGCGATAAAGCATATATTAGTGTCTGAGAAGGACTAGGGATTATATGTTGGTTTACCAGGCAGGCCAATTACTCCCTGTGGGTTATACGGATTCAAATTTCCAATGGGATAGGGACATAGATAAGTATTCCTCGGGGTTTTCTATTTACATTTAGAGATGGAACCATAGTAATGGAGGAATGTCAAGCAGCGGTTACTTAGCAGACTCCACCATGGAAGCTGAGTATGAGGCAGCCTCTAAGGCAGCCAAGAAAGCTATATGGTTCAGGAACCTCAAGATGGACTTAGACGAGATTCCTGGTTTGCCCAGAGCTATCACAATTAGTTGTGATAACAGAAGGTGTAGTTGCAAACTCGAAGGAACCACAAGCCCGTAAGGCGAGTAAACACATAGAGCGCAAATACCACCCAAGCAAGGAAAAGTTGTTGTCGCCTAAATTACATCAAAGGACAACCTAGGAGATCTTTTCACTGAGACCTCGATAGCAAAAGCTTTTAAGCATGTGGAGGATAAGGGAGTCAAATGTATGATATTATAAGGGCAGCAAAGTCTTTTAGTATAAGTGGGAGATTGTTAGGATGTATACTAAAAGCCTTGCTTATTGTATAGACATCTACATTTTTAAAGAGAATGACAAAATCACTGTTGCATATTTATATTAGTATATGCATAATTGTCTGATACTTTGCATTGTAGATAATATGGTGTGTACTGACATACAGAAGATCATGTTATCAATCCCATGCAGAGTATAAGTAGAGGCTCACAACCGAGATCGAGTTGGACAAACCATCGAGATGGTTGTAGTGTAATTTGGTGTGGTTTATCTTGACCATAGAATTACACTAGTGCACTTTGTGTGTATCGAGTAGGACAACATAGATGTCATTCAATTTATACTGACTTTATAATTGGATCAAACCTCAGTTTATTATGGAGTACATGCTCTGAATCCTGATATAATAACGGGCACATGTACTTAATTGTTATTTCTTTGATTTACCAATGGGCGAAATTTATTCTGTTAAATCGACAGGCCCGGTAAGTTAGGAAATAATATTATTTACATGGTGGATCGTTGATTATAGACGGAATCCGTGTCCTGGTGAGTCGGGATGATGATGCCCCCTTGATGAGCTTATAAGGTTCATCATGTTAAATTTTGCAAGTGGACTTAGTCCAACATGATGATAAGGATTGTTGAGGCAATCGACCCAAAAATGATCGGTAGATCTTGGTTTTGATGTGTGTGTGCCAATATGTTTAAGGTTAGGTGTTGTGTTGTATTTAATATGTGTGATTGAGTTTGCAGGACTTGGAGAATCATACATGGAGAACATATCCAAGGGACGAGAGCCGAGGGAGGAGAACTCCAAGGGCAAGCCGAGAAGTGGACTTCAAGGGCACACGTGAAGGGTGGCATGGAGGCAAGCCAAGGGATGGATTGTGTGCGCATCTGAGGGACGATAGTCAGAGGAAGAAGACTTCAAGGGGCAAGCCAAGGGAGCATACCTGAAGGCATACGTGAAGGAGAGTGTTCGGAGTGAATGTAAGTGAGAATAGAAGTTGAGCAGTCGACTGGCCCAAAGGTAGTCGACTGCCAAATCTCACAGAAAGAATTCAGCCTTGGACCAGTCGACTGCCCCAGGGGCAGTCGACTGGTCATCCCCGAAAACTAGCCGTTGCCTAGCATTTAAAGCTAGATCAGTCGACTGCCCCAAGGGCAGTCGACTGGTGCGGGCTGGATAGCTTGCGAAGTTGTCCTATTCTCTTATAAAAGGGAGACTTTTTGGCACGATTTGGGTACGATTTTTTACTATACTGAAGTACTGCTCGTGCCCCGTTTGATCAGATCTTCCTCTTGTTCTTTATCGCAACTTGTAAAGAGGAAGAAGACATTCTTTGTAAAGGTTTCTCCATGTTGAAGGAGGGTTTCATAGTGGTGAGTGTGCAACCGCGTGGATCCTTGGATTAGTCACCTTTCGGGATGGATACCAAGTAAAAATTCCTGTGTTAGCATTGCTTTTTGTTTTTCATATATTTTGTTTGTATTGTGCTAACATCTTTGTAGAGAAAACGACGAAAAAGTGATATTCACCCCCCTAGCAACGCACGTGATCTTACAATTGGTATCAGAGCCGGTTCGCTTTGAGAGAACTCACCGTCAACCGGAGTAAAGAAAATGGCGTTTCAAGAGGGTTACAGCACTACAAGGCCTCCATTCTTCGATGGGAACGACTTCGCCTACTGGAAAAGTAGAATGCAATACTACTTGATGAATGATATTGAAAACTGGATAAGTATTGTAGATGGATTTGATGCACCCGTCGATGAAAGAGGAGAGCCACTACCTATGAGAACATGGACGAAAGAAGTCATGAAGAAGGCGCGAGCCAACACGAAGGTCACTACCACGCTTCAATGCGGGCTTTCAAAGGAACAACTCAACAAGGTGGGTCGTTCAAGAGCGCCAAAGAATTATGCGAGAAACTCGTTGAACTCAATGATGGGTCCAATGAGTCAAGAAGGGCAAAGAAGGATCTACTAGTTGCCCAACTCCAATCTCTATCCATGAAGACCAACGAGACGGTTAGCCAATTGCATGGAAGGGTAAAGGAGATTATCAACGAACTGCATGTGATTGGGGAGAAAGTTGAAAATCGGGATCTCGTAAGGTACGTTCTACAATCCTTCCCAAGAATAACATTGTGGGCATCAATGGTTGATGCCTACAAAGTATCAAGGGATTTATCTATAGTTAAGTTAGACGATCTATTTTGCGAATTTGAACTACATGAGCAAGCTAATGTTTCTTCCAAAGAGAAAGGTGTAGCCTTTGTCGCAGAAAAGGAGAAGAAAAAGAAGGAGAAGAAGAAGGTGATCTACTCCTCATCATCCGACTCGGAGAAGTCTAGTGCCTCTATGGATAGCGACCAAGAGGCCTTCATGGTAAGAAAAATGCGTAGGGCTTTCAAAAGTTTTTCTAACAAATCTTATGCTAGGAAAGGATCCAAGAGTAAGGGCAAAGCAAAAATCATCATCTGCTACAACTGCCACCAAGAGGGACACATGAAAAATGAGTACCCTCAACTAAAGAGAAGAGAAGAAAAGAAGGAAGAGAAGAAAAGAGGTGACAAGAAGAGATCAAAGGGAAAGGAGAAGAGTGCCACCAACCTCAAGGCGACTTGGGATGATCCATCATCCTCGGAGGAGGAAGAGGAGCATGTGTCCCACTTCGCACTCATGGGAGTGGATCATTCAGAGTCGTCCGATGATGAGAGAAGCTCAAGCAGTGAAGAAGAAAGTAGCTCATCATCATCATTAAGTGAGGTATATAGCTTACCCTCTTCTACTTTGGTTAAGATTATTTCTAGTACCAACATGGATTTAGCTAAAGCTAGAAGAAAAATTAAGGACTTAAAAGATGAAATTGTCATGCTTAGAGTAGAATCTACAAAACTTAAAGAAGATTTGCATGTTTGTTCTACTATATCACATGATTAATGTTTTGAAAATGAAAATAAGGAACTAAGGAAAAAGATAGAAGATCTAACCAAGGCACTTAGAAAATTTCAAGTGGGCTCTAGCAACCTAGACATGATAATAAATAGCCAAAGAGTCGTTTACAACAAGACCGGCTTAGGTTATAGGCCAAAGACCAAGGAGGTAGCCTTTGTCTCACTTACGGGTATGGTGCATCTAGGAGACAAGGGTTTAAGGGAAAGAAGGCTTGGGTACCAAAGAAGTACTTAATTGATTCTTGTGGATCTAAGATTTGGGTATCAAAAGCGTGTGTTTTCCATGTTGTATAGGTGAAGGTGAAGGAGGCCTCAACCATGTGGATAGTAGATAGTGGGTGCTCAAGATATATGACCGAAGATGTGAGCAAGTTCACCACTATTAGCTACCTAAGAGAAGGGACGGTCTCCTTTAGGAATAGTAAGAAACTGAAAATAATTGGTAGGGGCACCATTGAGGTATCTCCTACAATCTCTATCCACAAGGTACTTTTGATTAAAGATATGAATTTAATTTACTTAGTGTAAGTCAATTGTGTGATGCGGGTTATAGGGTAGAGTTTCTTGCTAAGAAATGTCTAATTAAACAAAATTGGTCGGAAAATGTCATACTAGAAGGGTATAGAGAGCTAACCTTTATTATCTTGATCTTGCTTATGCTACTAACAATTTGCCTAAGTGTCTCATGTCTAAAGAAGAAGAAGGGTGGTTGTGGCACCGAAGACTTGGGCACATCAACATGAGGAGCATTGCAAAAGTGGCAAAGGAGGAGTTGGTGAAGGGGCTCTCTATGATCATGTATGAGAAGACCAAGTTGTGTGATGCATGCCAAGAGGGTAAGCAATCAAAATCATCACACAAAGGTAAAACCCTAACTAGCACTACCTTACTTTTAGAGCTATTGCATGTTGATCTTTTTGATTGTCATAGTACTCCCTCACTAGTAGGGAGTAAATATTGTTTAGTTATAGTAGATGATTTTTCTAGATTCACTTGGGTATTTTTCATGAAACATAAGGATGAGACCTTAGAAATCTTTATAGGCTTTAGTAAGAGGGTTGAAAATGAGAAACATCTCAAAATCAACCTCATTAGGAGTGACCATGGTGGGGAGTTCCAAAACTCAAACTTCTCACAATTTTGTGTAGAAAATGGGTATAAGCATGAATTCTCATGCCCAAGGACTCCTCAACAAATTGGGGTAGTAGAGAGGAGAAATAGAGCCCTACAAGAAGCTGCTAGGACTATGCTCAATGCATATTCCCTTCCTAGCTATTTTTGGACCGAAGCGGTAAATACCGCTTGTTACATTCAAAATCGGGTGTTAGTACATAGATTTTTAGGTAAAACCCCATTTGAGTTGTGGAATGGGAGAATTCCACAAGTCCACTACTTTAGGGTCTTTGGATGTAAGGTCTACATTCTAAATACCAAGGATAACCTAAGGAAGTTTGAATCAAAAGTAGATGAGGGAATTTTAGTTGGCTATTCATCCACTAGTAGGGGTTATAGGGTCTACAACAAAAGGACCAAGGTAATTGAGGAGTCTTCAAATGATGATTTTGATGAATCTACCAACACTTACCCTAGGAAAGCCTCAATTGATAAGGACATAGAGGAAAGTCAACCCCTTGCCCAAAGAATCCAAGATTTACATTTGGAGGGCAATGATCAAGGGGGAGGGAGAAGTACTCTAAAGGATGAGGACCATGTAGTAAATGAACACATAACCTCTAGACCCTTAAGACATCACCAAGATCACCCAATTGACCAAATAGTCGGTGATGTCACTCAACGGGTAAGGACTAGGTCCTACTTTAGGGAACAAAGTAATCATATTGCTTTGATCTCTCAATTAGAACCTAAGTCTATTGATGAGGCATTAGGTGATGTAGATTGGGTCCTAGCCATACAAGAAGAGCTAAATCAATTTGAAAGAAGTGAGGTATGGGAGTTGGTTCCTAGGCCCAATGATTGCATCATTGTAACCACTAGATGGGTCTTTAGAAACAAACTAGATGATCAAGGCAAAATCACTAGAAACAAGGCTAGATTGGTAGCTAGGGGGTTTAATCAAGTTGAGGGACTAGACTATGATGAGACCTATGCCCCGTAGCTAGATTAGAGTCCATTAGAATTCTACTAGCCTATGCTGCTCACATGGGTTTCACACTTCACCAAATGAATGTGAAGTTGACATTCCTTAATGGGATCATTAAGGAAGAGGTCTATATAGAACAACCCCTAGGTTTGAGGACTCAAACTATCCTAGACATGTGTACAAGTTGAGAAAAGGTTTGTATGGATTGAAACAAGCTCCCCGGGCTTGGTATGAAAGGCTTTCTTCATTTCTAGTGTCTAAGGGTTTTAGGAGAGGAACAATTGACCCAACTTTGTTCCTAAAATCTAAGGATAAGGACATATTTGTTGCCCAAGTGTATGTCGATGATATCATCTTTGGGTCAACAAATAGTGATTTTCTACAAGAGTTCATCAAATGTATGAAAGATGAATTTGAGATGAGTCTTGTAGGAGAGTTAACATTCTTTTTAGATCTCCAAGTTAAACAAACAAGTGAAGGGATACATGTATTTCAAACTAAATATGCTAGGGAAATGCTAAAGAAATTTGGCCTAGAAAATGTTAAGGTAGCATCTATCCCTATAGGAACAAATGTGAAAATAGATAGTGATATTGAAGGAAAAATGGTAGACTCAAAACAATATAGGAGCATGATTAGTAGTCTATTATACCTAACCGCTAGTAGACCCGATATACTATTTGCGATAGGTATGTGTGCAAGGTACCAATCATGTCCCAAAGAGTCCCATTTGGTATTAGTAAAGAGGATCTTAAGGTATGTTAGATGTACTCTCAATGTTGAGCTTTGATATCCTAGAACCCCTAATGTTGATCTTATTGGATACACCGACTCGGACTATGTGGGATGCAAACTAGATAGGAAGAGTACTAGTGGAGGATGTCAATTTCTTGGGTCTTCTTTAGTTAGTTGGAGTAGTAGGAAACAACCATGTGTTGCCCTATCAACAACGGAAGCCGAATATGTGACAATGGGTGGTTGTGTTTCCCAACTACTTTGGATCATGCACACTTTAGAAGATTATGAGTTACATTATTCCAAGGTCAAAGTCTTGTGTGATAATGTAAGTACAATCAATTTGACTAAGAATCTGGTTCACCATTCTAGAACAAAACATATTGAAGTGAAACATCACTTCATTAGGGACCATGTGGCAAGGGGAGACATAGAATTACATTATGTTGAGTCAAAGTCAAACTTTGCCGACATTTTTACCAAGCCTCTTCCCGAATCGGAGTTTACATCCTTAAGAAGAGGCCTTGGAATGTATTTTGTAGAGGTATAGGATGAACCTTGGAGTAACACAATAGGAAGGTAGTGGTTGATCCATTAGGATGATACAATTGGTTCACTTGTGCTTGTGGCATAGTGTTGAACTTTTAAATGTATCAAAATTATTGAAAATAGATACCATGGGAAAAGCAAGTGTTTAATCAATGGACACTTTGCCCAAAGATCATGGTTGGACATTTTAAACATTTGAAAATCATTCCATGTCTTATATGTTTTGCCATAAGCTTAGAAGATATTTGATTGCAAAACTAGGTTGAAATATTGATACAAACTTAGTGATTTTCAACAATTTTGAACTTTAGTCAAAAGTCAAGTATGTTTAAAATTTTATATGAACTGATATTTTTCCTTGATAGAGTATATTATTTCAAACATGCCTGTAAATTTTTATAATTTTTGGAATTTTTTGGATTTTATTGGAGGTTTCTGAAATAAGGCTCAGAAGCTGAATAAACAGACTAACAGAGTATCAGTCGACTGCCCCCAGGGGTAGTCGACTGGCACGCCTGAATTCAGCCTGCTAAGCTATTTTTCAGAAATCCAAGTTTCTCTCATTTGATGCCATGGGTTTGGGTTGCTTGAGGCAATCGTTTTGATAGTGTCAAAGGGGGAGAGTGAGTGGTTTAAGTTTGATTTTTAGCTTAGAATGGGTGGTTTAAGCTTAAATCTTGGAGTATGATGGAAAATGGATAAAGGCATAGATTAAGGGGGAGGTTACCTCTTAGGTTTTGCTATGTCTTGTATTTCTTACTATTGCTTGTTGGTAAGCTAGGTTTGCAACTTAACTTGGATTATGATTAGAATTGAAAATGGGAGAAGACATGGGTTAAGGGGGAGGTTACCTCTTAAGGTTTTGCTATGTCTTATATTTTCAATTGCTACTGTTACATATTGTTATTGTTGACTGGTATTTTATCCCTAAACTTAAACATATTGCCACACATCAAAAAGGGGGAGATTGTTGAGGCTATCGGCCCAAGAATGATCGGGAAGATCATGGTTTTGATGTGTGTATGCCAATATGTTTAAGGTTAGGGTGTTGTGTTATATTTAATATGTGTGATTGAGTTTGCAGGACTTGGAGAATCACACATGGAGAACATATCCGAGGGATGAGAGCCGAGGGAGGAGAACTCCAAGGCAAGCCGGGAAGTGGACTTCAAGGGCACACGTGAAGGGTGGCATGGAGGCAAGCCAAGGGAAGGTTTGTGTGCGCATCCGAGGGACGATAACCAAAGGAAGAACACTTCAAGGGGCAAGCCAATGGAGCATACCTGAAGGCATACATGAAGGAGAGTGTCGGAGTGAATGTAAGTGAGAATAAACGCTGAGCAGTCGACTGGCCCGAAGGCAGTCGACTGCCAAATCTCACAGAAAGAATTCAGCCTTGAACCAGTCGACTGCCCCAGGGGTAGTCGTCTGGTCATCCCCGAAAACTAATCGTTGGCTAGTATTTAAAGCTAGACTAGTCGACTGCCCCAGGGGCAGTCGACTGGTGCGGGCTGGACAGCCTACGAAGTTGTCATATTCTTTTATAAAAGGGGGACTTTTTGGCACGACTTGGGTACGATTTTTTACTGTACTGAAGTGCTACTCGTGCCCCGTTTGATCAGATCTTCCTCTCGTTCTTCATCGCAACTTGTAAAGAGGAAGAAGACGTTCTTTGTAAAGGTTTCTCCACCTTGAAGGAGGGTTTCATAGTGGAGAGTGTGCAACCGCGTGGATCCTTAGAGTAGTCACCTTTCGGGGTGGATACCAAGTAAATATTCCTGTGTTAGCATTGCTTTTTGTTTTTCATATATTTTGTTTGTATTGTGCTAACATCTTTGTAAAGAAAACGACGAAAAAGTGTTATTCACCCCCCCCCTCTAGCAACGCACGCAATCTTACAAGGATGAGTGGTACTAATCATGGAGTTAGATGTTGATTAATTAAAATTGTTAGTAATTTAAATTAATCAATGGGCATTTGATATCTTAAACTCAGAGAAAAATTATACTCATAATAGGTGGAGCCCATATGTAAATATGGGGGTTGGTGAGGTGGTTCAATGCATGGGTCTTAGTGGAATGGTTCTTCATTACTGGATCGGGTTTGGATCCATTAGCAAGAGAAGACCCAACACCTCCTCATGGCCCCTATTGTAGCCCTATAAATATCCCATGGAGTCATGAAAGAAGGAATTAATCATCTAATGAACCTATTCCTCTCCTCTCCTCTCTCTCTCTCTCTCTCTCTCATAGGGCACACGACGCGCAAGGTGTTGGGACCGGGTGCATGTTGACAAGGATACGGGTTCGTAAATTTTAAAAATATTTACGTGCAGCGGAAGAATTAGCATAATAATTTCTCAAATTATTTTAACCACGTATCTAGCATGCAACCTTATGATGTGTGGACATGATCATAAATTAAAACTTTGCGGAAAAGTAAACTAATTTACTTAGTACCTCGCGTAACTCGAAGTAAGGGACGAGATCCAACCGTAGCGTCCCTTGGAAGCTCCGCCTCTATTCGCGTCCACGCCGAGTTCTCTTCAGGATGACTTCACAAAGTCACGAGTTTTGTGCCGACGAGAACTACTAGATTCTCTAAAGGCACAACTAGAAGATCAAGAGAGAAGAAAGGAAACTAACCACCAAGAAACGGAATCTAAATTCCGGAAGGAAGGAGTTGCGTTCCGCTTCTTCTTCTTCTTCTTTGGCTCCTTCTTGATGGAGGTTGCTCACGCCAATTCTTGGAGAAGAGGGTGCGCCAGCCCTAGGAGGAGGAGGCGCCGGCCCTAGGGTAAGCTTAGGGGCGCCGGCCCTAGGTGGGAAGGAGAAGGGGAGGAAGAGAATAAGAGAGAGAGGGGGAGAGAATTAATCTCTTGATTACTCTATCAGGAATTCAAGGCTTGCCTTTGGTTCCTTTATATAGTAGCCTCTCCCTTGCCAAGTCTCCCCTTTAACGGAATTTTTCATAAGAAATTTATCCTATAAATTTTCTTTATGAATTATTCCATTTAAGCTAAGTTTTATTATAACTAACTTTATAATAAAACAAATACATCTCTCCTTTTATTATGGAATAAATTTTACAAGAAATTTATAAATTTTTCTTATCATGAAAAAATCAATTCATAATTGATTTTATAAAATTAAAATAAATTATTCCATGGATCATTTTAATTTCCATAAAAAAAGAATAAATTTCTATAAATTTCTTTATACAAATTTATTTATCCATAATTTATAAAACAAATCGCGCTAGATTTATTTTATTAATTAAACCAAATAAATTAGTTTCTCCCCCTTTAGTGGCCGGCCAAACCAAAGAGGGTGTATAAATTTCTTTATATAAATCTCTTTATATAAATTTCTTTATATAGATTTATTTATCCATAATTTTATAAAACAAATCGCGCTTGATTTATTTTATAAAATAAACCAAATAAATTGGTTTCTCCCCCTTTAGTGGCCGGCCAAACCAAAGAGGGTGGGCACCCTCTTTGGCCGGCCACTTCAAGCCCAATCCCTCGCGAATTAAACTCATTTAATTCACCCAATAAGCCTTCAAAAGACTTAGCCATTTTTAGCTTCCGTTGCGCCTCTGATTAACTCAGATTCGACTTATTTCTCTTGATCGAAAAATCTAATTTTCAACTCATTTTAAATCCCTCGGATTACTCGTAGTGCGTGTGACTAAATAGGCTTTCGATTTATGTTGGCCGTCTATAATCAAGTAATTATAGAACGATCATGAGTGGCACCTAGTAGTACATCATGACCCCCAATTAATCGAAAGATCAACGGTTGACCTCAGAAGTAATTCTGAAACCCTTCAGCAGCTCTAATGAATCGTGCCTCATTCCCTTCACCATCTTATACCCACTTGGTTCAGGACATGGTCTGTGTGTGTCAGTCCCCACTAGGCTGACTACGTCACACCTAGCCCAAGTAGTGTCTTTCTCGTCCTTTGGATTTCTAATTACTCTCATGTATTTAAGAGACTCATACTCTAAACATGACATGCTCTGGCCAGAGGCTTTGAGTAACAATCCGACGATAGGCCTGGGTATACATCTCCTCGCAAGGAGTGGTGAATCCTTTGTAGGTTGTTCAAACATCTTCGGGCACTTCGGCTTATACCCAATCATCCTGGGTCCACACCTCCTTGGAGATGCTTGCTTAAAATGTTAAAGCATAAGTCTCCATGACCAAGATGACTTAAACACCGCAAGTCAAAGGAACATCGCACTTAAGCTGCAGTAAGAACTTCACTGACATATCTATATAGATTACCATATGAAGTTTTACAGCTAGTCACTCTAATGAACTAGTTCCCTTAACTAGCATCCATGTTTATCTCCGGACATCCCAATGTCACCAGCCAGTGAGAATCAGCTGATTAGAGAATAACCCATGCTAGTCTCAACAGAATTGATAGTGTCCGTATTTATCAATTCATCGACTAGGGATATTTTCAATACTTCACAATTGCACATGTAGAGATAATCACTAGTTGTGATCCCATCACAAATTCTCTTATGCTGTGAATTGTATTGCGGACATTCAGTAGATGAGTTTAAGATCTCAATCAAATACACAAATATGTATACTCAAATAGTGAATTATCATTTATTAAAATAAATATTTACAATCATAAGGCGATTGCCTTAGGACACTTCTCTCATATTACTAACAAACTCCCACTTGGCCTAATGCCAATCGCTACGGTATCCAATACCACAGGCTCTAACATGACCCTCAAACTTGCTCTGAGGCAAGGCCTTAGTTAAAGGATCCGCTAAATTCCTTTCAGTGGGAATTTTCTCAATTTGTATAACATTCCTACTTGTAATCTCTCTGATCAGATGATAGCGGCGAAGCACGTGTTTGGATCGCTGATGAGACCTTGGTTCCTTTGCTTGTGCAATAGCTCCATTGTTGTCGCAGTAAACCAGCACTTCTTCATCAATGGTTGGAACCACACCAAGTTCGGAGACGAACTTCTTGATCCAGACTGCTTCCTTTGCTGCTTCCGAAGCTGCGATATATTCCACTTCCGTGGTAGAATCCGCTACGGTGTCTTGTTTGGAACACTTCCAACTTATTGCGCCTCCATTCAAAGTAAATACGTATCCAGACTCAGATTTGGAGTCATCCTTATCTGTCTGGAAACTAGCATCTGTATACCCACGCATTACCATATCTCCTTCTCCATATATTAGGAACACATCCTTAGTTCTTCTTAAGTACTTAAGGATTGTCTTGACAGCCGCCCAATGATCCATTCCTAGATCCGACTGGTATCTGCTTGTGACGCTCAGAGCATACGATACATCGGGCCTAGTACATAACATAGCATACATGATAGATCCTATCGCGGATGCATAAGGAATCTTATTCATGCAAATCCTCTCGTCTTCTGTGCGCGGACACATAGACTTTGAAAGGTTGATCCCATGCCTGATGGGAAGGTAACCATTCTTGGATTCCGACATGCTAAACCTTTTTAACACTCGGTCTATATACGTAGACTGCGAAAGACCAAGCAACCGTTTTGATCTATCTCTATAGATTCTAATCCCAAGGATATAGGTTGCTTCTCCCAGGTCTTTCATGGAGAAAGTTTTGGACAACCAAATTTTAACTGTCTGTAAAACTGATATATCGTTTCCTATAAGTAATATGTGATCGACATATAATACTAGAAATACGACTGCACTCCCACTAACCTTCTTGTACACACAAGGTTCGTCAGGATTTTGTGAGAAATCAAACACTTTGATTGTCTCGTCAAAACGGATGTTCCAGCTCCTAGATGCTTGCCTCAGTCCATATATGGATCGTCGAAGCTTGCATACTTTGGTTTTATTAACCGATGTGAAACCTTCAGGTTGTATCATGTATACATCCTCAAGCAGGTTTCCATTAAGGAAAGCTGTTTTCACATCTATTTGCCATATCTCATAATCATAATGAGCTGCTATGGCTAGGAGCATCCGAATGGATTTAAGCATAGCTACTGGCGAATAGGTTTCGTCATAATCAATTCCTTGTTTTTGACGATATCCTTTTACCACTAATCTAGCCTTAAAGGTAACTACATTACCTTCCATGTCGGTTTTCTTCTTGAAAACCCACTTGCACCCTATGGGCTTAATGCCTTCAAGTGGGTTAACTAATTCCCATACTTGATTTTCGTACATGGAATCCATTTCCGACTTCATGGCTTCAAGCCATTTGTCCCTTTCTGAACATTTCAGAACATCTTCATAACTGATAGGTTCGTCATCGCTTATGAGTAACACGTCGTTCGATTCACTTATGAGAAATCCATATCTCTCTGGAATATTGCGTGTCCTATCAGATCTACGAAGAGGTGGTGTTGTTTTAGGTTCAACTGGTAGCTCATCATTATGAGTTATTGGTTGTGGGTCTAGACTAGGTGTCTCTATAATGTCTATTGGAGTTTCTTGAACTTCATCAAGTTCAATGCCACTCCCACTGTTTTCTTGTAAAAGAAATTCTTTTTCCAAAAATACAGCATGCCTTGAAACAAACACCTTTTGTTCCAAGGGATGATAGAATTGGTAACCCTTCGTTTCCTTAGGGTATCCAATAAATAGACATTTATCAGACTTAGCATCCAATTTGTCTGATATAGTCCGCTTCACATAAGCAGGATAACCCCATATCTTAAGGTGAGTTAAGTGAGGTTTCTTACTATTCCATCTCTCATATGGAGTAGTAGAGACTACCTTGGTCGGGACTCTGTTTAGCAAGTAAACAGCTGTCTTAAGTGCATAGCCCCAAAAGGATTTTGGAAGAGTTGCATGATTCATCATCGACCTAACCATGTCCATCAAGGTTCGGTTGTGCCTCTCAGATACACCATTATGCTGTGGTGTATACGGCGGAGTCCATTGGGACAATATCCCATTGTCCCTAAGATAATCTTGAAACTCTTGACTTAAGTATTCACCACCCCGATCGGATCGAAGTATGTTAATACTTTTGCCAAGCTGTTTCTCTACTTCATTTCTGAACTCTTTGAATTTCTCAAAAGCTTCAGATTTGTGTTTTATCAAGAAAACATACCTGAATCGTGAGTGATCATCGATAAAGGTGATGAAGTAGCTATTGCCTCCTTGTGCAAGAGTTGACATTTGTCCACATACATCAGTATGTATTAGACCAAGCAATTCTCCCACTGGATTACCTTTTCCAGAAAAGGGTAATTTGGCCATCTTGCCTTTTAAGCATGATTCGCATGTATCAAATGAACCGGGTTCAAATGATTCCAAAATTCCACATCGGTGTAATTTGGTCATGCGTTTCTTACTTACATGGCCAAGACGACAATGCCACGTGTAGGAGTCTATTCGATTATCTATTCGAGCACGTTTATTGGTAACTTCGATATTGAAAAATGTCACCGGATAAATCTAACGTGTAGATACCATTGCATAAAGTTCCAGTCCCATAAAGAACACCATTTAAAGTTATGTAACAACAATTGTTACTTAAGGTTAAATGGTAACCCTTTTCATTCAAACATGAAATAGATACAATGTTTTTTATTAACGAAGGAACAAAATAACAAAATAGAGTGATATTCAATAACGAAGATACCTGAAGAGGATGGGGTATCGGATGCCTTCTTCTTCAAGGACTCAAGATAAACCTTGCAGTTTCTTCGCCAGTGACCCTCCTTGCCACAGTGATGGCAAGTGCCTTTTGGGGTCTTTTTGGCCTTTTTCTTCTCTCCTTTATTGTGTTCTTTGGCCTTCCTCTTAGAACCTTTCTTCGAGGAACCAACTAACAGTACCGTCTTCTGATCCTGCTTCACAGAAGGCTCTACAGTCTTCAACAGGTTGAGCAACTCAGGTATGGTGGTCTCCAGTTTGTTCATCCGATAGTTCATCACAAATTGTGAATAACTTTTGGGCAAACAATTCAGAATTAAGTCAATACTTAGTTCATGATCCATTGCAAAACCGAGTGTGCTCAGTCGCTCAATGTACCCCAACATCTTTAACACAAACTGCGAGGCAGAAGTGCCTTCCTGCATCTTAGTGGTGAAGAGGAGTCTGGAGACTTCGAACCTTTCGGATCTCGCCTGCTCTTCAAACAACTTATGAAGATGGAAGATGATGGTATAAGCATCCATATGCTCATGCTGCTTTTGCAGCTCAGGTATCATAGAGGCTAGCATGATGCAACTCGCAAGTTCAGAATCGGTCACATGTTTCTATAGGCCATTAGCTGGTCTGGAGTTGCACCCTCTGGAGGATGGTTGGGAAGTTGATCTTCAAGGACATATGCAAGCTTCTCTGCCTTGAGGACTATCCTCAGGTTTCGAAGTCAGTCCATGAAGTTTGGCCCAGTCAGTTTATTGGTGTCCAAAATGGAACGCAAATTTAGAGAAGACATGATCGAGTGATTATCCTAGAAATACAAATTGAGCTTATGTGAGAAGAATGATTCAAGAATGTATCAACATACATTAATAAAATCCTATTTATTTTCAAATTGAATAACCCTTTTTATCAATTCGGGAGATCGTAGGAACATCTCCAAATAGGTTGATATCCAACCATAGATAAGAACAACCATGGCTGTGGCCATCAAGTTATTCTTAGCTATGAAGGTAGGTAATTATACCGATTACATATCACATATATGTAGCTATCACTTTATGCTATCAACTAATTGAATGTTTGCATAAATCATTGGGTTGTTAACTCATTAACAAGTATGCGACATTATACATAGCACCCAACTGCACCTCTCTTTGCATCGACCTTGGCTGTGGCACAACAAATCGATGCTCCAAGCTTAAGGCTGACCCATTAATCAAGAAATAGTTTTAACATGGTTGGAGCTCATTCAACCGTTTAGTCAGGCTTGGATGTGTCCAACAACCAAAACTAAGGATTGACCTCTGACTCCAACTATATTATTCATAAACTAATTCCATGGTTTGAACATGTTGAGGTTCAAGCCGGGCATGGATGTGTCCATCAACCCAAACGAGAAACAAAACTCCGATTCTAACCATATTAATGGAAGGTGTTGGCCTTAATATTTTGTAAGGGGTTTTGGGTCTCATCCTTTCTTTTCTAAGAACATTCATGACATATAATTATGTCATGACTAACGATTTCCTTAATAAAGTATGTATGTGACTTAATTTATCAAGTCTCATTAATTGAATTAGGAACCGGATTTCCTAATTCTAATTTCATACTTTATTCAAGGAATTGTTTTGGGAAACAATTTCCTAAATTATCATAATCAATTTCGGAAATAATATGTTTAAGACTTTGATTTCTTCTAAATCAAATCATATTAAATTAAGAGGCAATTCCCTTAATTCAACCACATATTATTTTCATGAAAATCTCTTTTAAGAAAACTCTATAGGAAACCATTTTCCTAATTAATTTTGGAGACAACAATATGTAAGAGCATCACCTA
>JAGFNQ010002780.1:0-109399 GCA_024364735.1 Boesenbergia rotunda
ACTTCACAATTGCACATTAGAGATAATCACTAGTTGTGATCCCATCACAATTCTCTTATGCTGTGAATTGTATTGCGGACATTCAGTAGATGAGTTTAAGATCTCAATCAAATACACAAACATGTATACTCAAATAGTGAATTATCATTTATTAAAGTAAATGATTACAATCATAAGGCGATTGCCTTAGGACACTTCTCTCATATTACTAACAAACTCCCACTTGGCCTAATGCCAATCGCTACAGTATCCAATACCACAGGCTCTAACATGACCCTCAAACTTGTTTTGAGGCAAGGCCTTAGTTAAAGGATCCGCTAAATTCCTTTCAGTGGGAATTTTCTCAATTTGTATATCATTCCTACTTATAATCTCTCTGATCAGATGATAGCGGCGAAGCACGTGTTTGGATCGCTGATGAGACCTTGGTTCCTTTGCTTGTGCAATAGCTCCATTGTTGTCGCAATAAACCGGTATTGCTTCATCAATGGTTGGAACCTCACCAAGTTTTGAGACAAACTTCTTGATCCAGACTGCTTTCGTGGTAGAATCCGCTACGGTGTCTTGTTTGGAACTTTTCCAACTTACTGCGCCTCCATTCAAAGTAAATACGTATCCAGACTGCGATTTGGAGTCATCCTTATCTGTCTGGAAACTGGCATCTGTATACCCACGTATTACCATATCTCCTTCTCCATATATTAGGAACACATCCTTAGTTCTTCTTAAGTACATAAGGATTATCTTGACAGCCGCCCAATGATCCATTCCTGGATCAGACTGGTATCTGCTCATGACGCTCAGAGCATACGATACATCGGGCCTAGTACATAACATAGCATACATGATAGATCCTATCGCGGATGCTAAGGAATCTTATTCATGCAAATCCTCTCGTCTTCTGTGCGCGGACACATAGACTTTGAAAGGTTGATCCCATGCCTGATGGGAAGGTAACCTTTCTTGGATTCCGACATGCTAAAACCTGTTTGCACTCGGTCTATATATGTAGACTGCGAAAGACCAAGCAACCGTTTTGATCTATCTCTATAGATTCTAATCCCAAGGATATAGGTTGCTTCTCCCAGGTCTTTCATGGAGAAAGTTTTGGACAACCAAATTTCAACTGTCTGTAAAACTGATATATCGTTTCCTATAATTAATATGTTATCGACATATAATACTAGGAATACGACTGCACTCCCACTAACCTTCTTGTACACACAAGGTTCGTCAGGATTTTGTGAGAAATCAAACTCTTTGATTGTCTCATCAAAACGGATGTTCCAGCTCCTGGATGCTTGGTTCAGTCCATATATGGATCGCCGAAGCTTGCATATTTTGGTTTTGTCAACCGATGTGAAACCTTCAGGTTGTATCATGTATACATCCTTAAGTAAGTTTCCATTAAGGAAACCTATTTTCACATTCATTTGCCATATCTCATAATCATAATGAGCTGTCATGGCCAGGAGCATCCGAATGGATTTAAGCATAATTACCTTCCATGTCGGTTTTCTTCTTAAAAACCCACTTGCACCCTATGGGCTTAATCCCTTCAGGTGGGTTAACCAAGTCCCATACTTGATTTTCGTACATGGAATCCATTTCCGACTTCATGGCTTCAAGTCATTTGTCCCTTTCTGAACTTTTCAGAACATCTTCATAACTGATAGGTTCATCGTCGTTCGATTCACTTATGAGAAATCCGTATCTCTCTGGAATATTGCGTGTCCTATCAGACCTACGAAGAGGTGGTGTTGTTTTAGGTTCAACTAATAGCTCATCATTATGAGTTATTGGTTGTGGGTCTAGACTAGGTGTCTCTGTAATGTCTATTGGAGTTTCTTGAACTTCATCAAGTTCAATGTCACTCCCACTGTTTTCTTGTAAAAGAAATTCTTTTTCCAGAAATACAGCATGCCTTGAAACAAACACCTTTTGTTCCAAGGGATGATAGAATTGGTAACCCTTCGTTTCCTTAGGGTATCCAATAAATAGACATTTATCAGACTTAGCATCCAATTTGTCTGATACAGTCCGCTTCACATAAGCAGGACAACCCCATATCTTAAGGTGAGTTAAGTGAGGTTTCTTACTATTCCATGTCTCATATGGAGTAGTAGAGACTACCTTGGTCGGGACTCTGTTTAGCAAGTAAACAGCTGTCTTAAGTGCATAGCCCCAAAAGGATTTTGGAAGAGTTGCATGATTCATCATCGACCTAACCATGTCCATCAAGGTTTGGTTGCGCCTCTCAGATACACCATTATGCTGTGGTGTATACGACGGAGTCCATTGGGACAATATCCCATTGTCCCTAAGATAATCTTGAAACTCTTGACTTAAGTATTCACCACCCCGATCGGATCGAAGTATCTTAATACTTTTGCCAAGCTGTTTCTCTACTTCATTTCTGAACTCTTTGAATTTCTCAAACGCTTCAGATTTGTGTTTCATCAAGAACACATACCCGAATCGTGAGTGATCATCGATAAAGGTGATGCAGTAGTTATAGCCTCCTTGTGCAAGAGTTGACATTGGTCCACATACATCAGTATGTATAAGACCAAGCAATTCTCCCACTGGATTACCTTTTCCGAAAAAGGGAAATTTGGTCATCTTGCCTTTTAAGCATGATTCGCATGTATCAAATGAACCGGGTTCAAATGATTCCAGAATTCCACATCGGTGTAATTCGGTCATGCGTTTCTTACTTACATGGCCAAGATGGCAATGCCAAGTGTAAGAGTCTATTCGATTATCTATTCGAGCACGTTTGTTGCTAACTTCGATATTGAAAACGTCACTGGATAAATCTAACGTGTAGATGTCATTGCACAAAGTTCCATTCCCATAAAGAACGCCATTATGTAACAACAATTGTTACTAAAAGTTAAATGATAGCCTTTTTCATTCAAACATGAAATAGATACAATGTTCTTTATTAATGAACGAACAAAATAACAATTATCCAATTCTAAGACACGTCCAGTGGGGAGCTTTAGCAAATATGTTCCGATGGCAACAGCAGCAATCTTTGCTCCATTTCCAACTCGCAAATTCGCTTCTCCTTTGACGAGTCTTCTTCTATTCCTTAGCCCCTGTATGTCATTACATATATGTGAGCTACACCCAGTATCAAGTACCCAGGTATTTGAGGAAATAGAGTGACATTCAATAACGAAGATACCTGAAGAGGATGGGGCATCGGATGCCTTATTCTTCAAGGACTCAAGATAAACCTTGCAGTTTCTTCGCCAGTGACCCTCCTTGCCACAATGATGGCAAGTTCCTTTTGGTTTCTTTTCAGTGTTTTTGGCCTTTTTCTTCTTCCCTTTATTCTGTTCTTTGGCCTTCCTCTTAGAACCTTTCTTTGAGGAACCAACTAACAGTACCGCCTTTTGATCCGGCTTTACAGAAGGCTCTACAGTCTTCAGCAGGTTGAGCAACTCAGGAATGGTGGTCTCTAGTTTGTTCATCCGATAGTTCATCACAAATTGTGAATAACTTTTGGGCAAACAATTCAGAATTAAGTCAATACTTAGATCATGATCCATTGCAAATCCGAGTGTGCTCAGTCGCTCAATGTACCCCAACATCTTTAACACAAACTGCGAGGCAGAAGTGCCTTCCTGCATCTTAGTGGTGAAGAGGAGTCTGGAGACTTCGAACCTTTCGGATCTCGCCTGCTCTTCAAACAACTCATAAAGATGGAAGATGATGGTATAAGCATCCATATGCTCATGCTGCTTTTGCAGCTCAGGTACCATAGAGGCTAGCATTATGTAACTCGCAAGTTCAGAATCGGTCACATGTTTCTGATAGGCCACTAGCTGGTCTGGAGTTGCACCTTCTGGAGGATGGTTGGGAAGTTGATCTTCAAGGACATAGGCAAGCTTCTCTACCTTGAGGACTATCCTCAAGTTTCGAAGCCAGTCCATGAAGTTCGGCCCGGTCAGTTTATTGGTGTCCAAAATGGAACGCAAGTTTAGAGAAGACATGATCGAGTGATTAACCTAGAAATACAAATTGAGTTTATGTGAGAAGAATGATTAAAGAATGTATCAATATACATTAAAAAAAATCCTATTTATTTTTCAAATTGAATAACCCTTTTTATCAATTCGGGAGATTGTAGGAACATCTCCAAATATGTTGATATCCAACCATAGATAAGAACCACCATGGCTGTGGCCATCAAGTTATTCTTAGCTATGAAGGTAGGTAATTATACCGATTACATATCACATATATGTAACTATCACTTTATGCTATCAACTAATTGAATATTTGCATAAATCATTGGGTTGTTAACTCATTAACAAGTATGCAACATTATACATAGCACCCAACTGCACCTCTCTTTACATCGACCTTGGTTGTGGCACAACAAATCGATGCTCCAAGCTTAAGGCTGACCCATTAATCAAGAAATAGTTTTAATATGGTTGGAGCTCATTCAACCGTTTAGTCAGGCTTGGATGTGTCCAACAACCAAAACTAAGGATTGACCTCTGACTCCAACTATATTATTCATAAACTAATTCCATGGTTTGAACATGTTGAGGTTCAAGCCGGGCATGGATGTGTCCATCAACCCAAACGAGAAACAAAACTCTGATTCTAACCATATTAATGGAAGGTGTTTACCTTAATATTTTGTAAGGAGTTTTGGGTCTCATCCTTTCTTTTCTAAGCACATTCATGACATTATGTCATGACTAACGATTTCCTTAATAAAGTATGTATGTGACTTAATTTATCAAGTCCCATAATTTGAATTGGGAACCGGATTTCCTAATTCTAATTTCATACTTTATTAAAGGAATTGTTTTGGGAAACAATTTCCTAAATTGTCATAATCAATTTCGGAAATAATATGTTTAAGACTTTGATTTCTCTAAATCAAATCTTATTAAATTAAGAGACAATTCCCTTAATTCAACGACAAATTATTTTCATGAAAATCTCTTTTAAGAAAACTCTATAGGAAACCATTTCCTAATTAATTTTGGAGACAACAATATGTAAGAGCATCACCTCTTAAATCATATTTTATTCATGGATTTAATTAATTACAACAAATCATTTTCTAAGGGTGGCTCCCCGAGGCTCAGATACCCAAAGAAAAGTAATTTGTCGTAAATCCAATTTGGTCCACTTCGGAAGCGCAACCAAATTAAATATGACAATTTCATTTAAAATTGGGAAATTAAATTACAACAACTAACTTTAAATTGGACGGCTCCCCGAGGCTCAATCCAAAATAAAGAATTTTGTTGTCAATTTAAAAACCAATTCAAATTTAATTGTCAATTAATTATGCATAAATTTGTCTAGACTTTCTTAAAAGAAAGTGCCAAAAATTGTGAGATTTCATAATAGGTTTTCAGAATAATTGTAAGTTTCTGGTACAAAGAAAACTTACATATTTCCAAAGTTGAAAAATTTCCAAAATAGGAAATTTCCAAAATTGGAAAGTTTCCAAAGATGGGAAGTTTTCTCAATTATCATAAAATTTCAGAAACTAGGATATTTCAAACGTTTGCGAAATTTCATGAAGATTTCCAAACTTAGAAATTCCTAAATCTAAAATTTATTATAATTGGAAAGTTTCCATAATTGAAATTTTTTTCCAAAATTGAGATTATGACAAAGTTTTCCGCAAAACAATTATATGATTATGTCGAACACTAACCGGCTCTGATACCACTGTTGGGACCGGGTGCATGTTGACAAGGATACGGGTTCGTAAAATTTTAAATTTTTACGTGCAGCGGAAGAATTAGCATAAAATAATTTCTTAAATTATTTTAACCTCGTATCTAGCATGCAACCTTATGATGTGTGGACATGATCATAAATTAAAACTTTGCGGAAAAGTAAACAAATTTACTTTGTACCTCGCGTAACTCGAAGAAAGGGACGAGATCCAACCGTAGCGTCCCTTGGAAGCTCCGCCTCTATTCGCGTCCACGCCGAGTTCTCTTCGGGATGACTTCGCAAAGTCACGAGTTTTGTGCCGACGAGAACTACTAGATTCTCTATAGGCACAACTAGAAGATCAAGAGAGAAGATAGGAAACTAACCACCAAGAATCGGAATCTAAATTCCGGGAAGGAAGGAGATGCGATCCGCTTCTTCTTCTTCGAGGTCGTCTTGGTGGATGAAGCTCACGCCCACCTTGGGAGTTGCACCGGCCCTAGGGGAGGAAAGAGAGCCGGCCCTAGAGAGAGAGGGGCGCCGGCCCTAGAGAGAGAGAGAGGGAGCAACTAATCTCTTGATTAATTGATTGGGAATTCAAGGCTTGTCTTTGGTTCCTTATATAGTTGCTTCTCCCTTGCCAAGTCTCTCTCTTAACGGAATTAACGGAATTAATTTTCATAAGAAATTTATCTTATAATCTTTCTTATGAATAATTCCGTTATGCCTAGTTTTATTATAACTAACTTTATAATAAAACAAATACTTCTCTCCTTTAATTATGAAATAAAGTTTATAAGAAATTTATAAACTTTCTTATTATGAAAAAATCAATTCATAATTGATTTTATACAATTAAAATAAACCATTCCATGGATCATTTTAATTTCCATAAAAAGAATAAATTTCTATAAATTTATTTATATAAATTTCTTTATACAAATTTATTTATCCATAATTTATAAAACAAATCGCGCTAGATTTATTTTATTAATTAAACCAAATAAATTGGTTTCTTCCCCTTGTTGTGGCCGGCCAAACCAAAGGGGGTTAACACCCTCTTTGGCCGGCCAAACCGAGCCGAACCGATCGCGAATTAAACTCATTTAATTCGCCCAATAAGCCTTCAAAAGACTTAGCTATTTTAAGTTTCCGTTGCGCCTCTGATTAACTCAGATTCGACTTATTTCTCTTGATTGGAAAATCCAATTTTTAACTCATTTTAAATCCCTCGGATTACTCGTAGTGCGTGTGACTAAATAGGCTTTCGATTTATGTTGGTCGTCTATAATTAACCAATTATAGAACGGTCATGAGTGACACCTAGTAGTACATCATGACCCCCAATTAATCGAAAGATCAACGGTTTGACCTCAGAAGTAATTCCGAAACCCTTCAGCAGCTCTAATGAATCGTGCCCCATTCCCTTCACCATCTTATACCCACTTGGTTCAGGACACGGTCTATTTGTGTCAGTCCCCACTAGGCTGACTACGTCACACCTAGCCCAAGTAATGTCTTTCTCGTCCTTTGGATTTCTAATTACTCTCATGTATTTAAGAGACTCGCACTCTAAACATGATATGCTCTGGCCAGAGGCTTTGAGTAACAATCCGACGATAGGCCTGGGTATACATCTCCTCGCAAGGAGTGGTGAATCCTTTGTAGGCTGTTCAAACATCTTCGGGCACTTCGGCTTATACCCAATCATCCTGGGTCCACACCTCCTTGGAGATGCTTGCTTAAGATGTTAAAGTATAAGTCTCCATGACCAAGGTGACTTGAACACCGCAAGTCAAAGGAACATCGCACTTAAGCTGTAGTAATAACTTCAGTGACATATCTTTATAGATTATTATATGAAGTTTTACAGCTAGTCACTCCAATGAACTAGTTCCCTTAACTAGCATCCATGTTTATCTCCGGACATCCCAATATCACCAGCCAGTGAGAATCAGCTGATTAGAGAATAACCCATGCTAGTCTCAACAGAATTGATAATGTCCGTTTTATCAATTCATCGACTAGGGATATTTTCAATACTTCACAATTGCACATGTAGAGATAATCACTAGTTGTGATCCATCACAATTCTCTTATCCTGTGAATTGTATTGCGGACATTCAGTAGATGAGTTTAAGATCCCAATCAAATACACAAACATGTATACTCAATTAGTGAATTATCATTTATTAAAGTAAATGATTACAACATAAGGTGATTGCCTTATGACACTTCTCTCATATTACTAACAGGATGTGCACGCAAGCCTCCAGCTTGTCTCCATGCCATCCTTCACCGTACCGAGACCGTCCAGTCAAGTCCATATGTGTAACCTGTACAACCTGCACACTTAACATACACATATAAGAATACAAGGGAAAACCTAACTTAAACCCTTTGCCCAAATATCAAAAACTATGGTCACTCTGGACCATCTTAGGGTTGATTGCTCCAATAATCTGCTTTTTGATGTTTGGCAATACATTTAAGTTAGGGAAAGCAAAACAGTAGTCAATGGCAAAAATAATGCAAAATAATGCATATGCAATGCAACAATGGATCCTATCCCAAGGCATCCCACACCTAACCATCCAAGTTAGGATTTTTTTTTTTCACACCTAGTCCTCCAAGCTAGGAATTTTCACCACCTAACCCTCCAAGTTAGGAATTTCTACAAAATGGTCAAAATGAGCTTTTTAAAGCTTCTACCAAGCTCCCCCTACACTGGACTTACAAAGGCTTTTTAAGAACCTCTCCCAGTTTCCCCTTACGCCGAGAATGGAGCAACCATGCTCCCCCTTAAACTCAGCTCCCCTAAACCTAGGGTTTCTAGCACAGGGGTTTCCCAACTTAAACCCAAACTTCTCCCCCTTTGCCTAACATCAAAAGACCCCAATAATATCCCAATTATCGGTTCTTTCAATCCCTAATGGTTCTAAACATAGTGTACTAACCCCCATACACTTGTTTTACACCATTCGGACACCACACCAGCTGCTGATACACACATTAGCCCTGGCCAGTCGACTGCCCTCAGGGCAGTTGACTGATACTACGAATATCAGACTTTTTTGGCCAAATTCAGAATTGCACCAGAAATTCCACACTTCTCCAAAAATTCCCAAATTTCGTAGAAACTTTGTGGTACCCATACCTACTTGGGAAAAATCCACTTCACCATGTATCTATCATCATTCCTAAGTTGGACACAAAACCCTAACATTTTTCTATGAAAATTAAGGCACCTAGGAGGCAACCTCCCCCTTAACCCATGTCTTCTCCCAATTTTCAATTTTCCTAGGTGAAGTTCTACCCAACTTAACACCATAGATTCAAATTAGGTTCTACCCAACCTAACAATCAAGTTCTTCTCCCTTGGCCACCATTAAAGGATTGCTCCCAAGCAACCTTATCCCTAATGCCAAAAAGAACTCACCAACACTTAGAAAACTCTGAAGGTTTACAAGCACATTTTCTAGGATATGCCCTATCCTAGAAAAATATGGTTTGATTTAGATTATCAAATGTGCTTGACTTTGATATAAACCACTAATTTCCTTAAGGAATCGACATTTTGTATCAATTTTCAAATGTATCTCTAATTCCATGTGTTTGTCAAAGCTAACCACTATAAATGTACACAAGGAATTGTCCTTAACTCTTTCTTTTCAATATCCTCAAATATTTCCCTTTTTATCTCCTAATCCTAGACATATGTGGGAAATTTCCATTCATCAAGAGTTGATTATCCAATATCATCCAATATTAGTCTATGAATCATATAATATTAATCCATAAAATCTCTCAAGATACCATGATACTTTCCTATGTTTCTAATTTTGCAACTTCTTATCACCTAATAGGCCCTTTTTGCAACCTCTCACTGATCAGTCGACTGCCCATATGGCAGTCGACTCCTAAATCAAACAGAGAGTTTCTGGGCTGAGACCAGTCGACTGCCTCTAGGGCTGAGACCAGTCGACTGCCTCTAGGGCAGTCGACTGATACCTGAATTTCAGGTTTTTCAGCCTAGTTTCAGTAATGCCTAAATAATTCTACAAATTTCTGAAAAATCTGAAATTTTGCAGGGAGATTTGTGAAGCCTATATCTACGTGGAAAAATATGTTTCCAAACAAATGTACTCCGGATCCCAAGATTGGCACGAAACTCATCTTTCTCCTAAAGTGTATCATTTAAACCTTGTCCAAAGGTTCTAATTTCAACCTCACTTTGATGCCTCTTCCCATACTCAACCACACAACATTCCTAGCACCAAATTATATGGTATTTACACTTTAAAACCAATTTCTCTCAAATATACTCCAATTTTCACATTTTTCTCCCTAAATCCCTTTTTTTTTTAATTTTTTTTAATGTGCCAAAACCTATGATTAAGACTTACCCAAGTCTTCCAATCCTTCTTGGCACATTTCACCTAATTTCTTGGGAGAAACACTTTTGAGATTCGTCTACCATGGACTCCAAAGGCTCCTAGAGCTCCCCCTTGAGCTCTGAGCCTTAGCCACCTCCCTAGGTGACTCAATCCATACTAGACCACACCGGTGTGCCCCCGGTGACTCTTGGCCTACAAAATGGACCTTCTTAACCTTGGACACCTTGTCCTTGGTTAAGTCACTCGTTTTCCCTTTGAATGGCACCCCCTTGCCATCCTTGGACTTCTCCTTCTTGCCATGATCATATGCCTTCCCAGCATATTTCTTTTTGTTGGCCTTGGAGACTCTAGATCGGTAACCGAAACCCGATCTATCATAGTTGGGTTTTAAGCTACCCAACACCATGTCTAAGCCCTTAGATCCAACCGTGAATCTTTCTAGAGTCTTTTCTAATGTATCAAGTCTTGCCCTCAAGAATTGAATTTCCCTTGCCAAGTCCCTAACTTTGGTTTTCATAGATCCACCTTGGACATTCCTAGGCCTACCCTCCTTTCTAGGCACATTCCTTCCCTTTTTGGGATTAGTGTCATGATCCTTAGGTACAAAGGTCCTAGGTTGATCATGATGCATGTTTTTCCTAGGGTTATGATCTACCTTATTAACCCTAGTCCTATCATTATATTTAAATCCGAAATTGTGCACCATTAAGCAATTTTCATCAATCCTAGCATGCATGGATGAATGATTAACATGATTTTTATCATGCATACAGAAATTTGAATTTGAATTAAATCTTGGCTTAAGGTTAGAAGTTACCTTCCTTACCTTTGGAGTCCCTCCTTGATGTGCGATTCTTCTCTTCTTTCTTTCTTTTTTCTCCCATCTCCTCAAGTGCTCCATTTTCTTTAGCTCACTTTTCTTTGGGCACTTGGTGTGGTAGTGCCCCATTTCTCCACATGTGAAACATCTAATCTCCTTTTACTTTTCTTGGGCTCCTCCAATCCTACAACCCATGTTAGATTTAAACCGAATGGACTCGGGTTTAGATTTTACCTCCTTCTTACCTTTTGGGCACTTGTCCTTGTAGTGCCCCTTTTCGTTGCAACCAAAGCATGTGATGTGCTCCTTCGATTTAGCTTTGGTGGAGGTGGAGACTAGGTTGACTTCTTCAACCTTGGATTATGTAGATTCTTCTTCTTGATCTGACATTGAATTGGGTCTCTCCTCGAGCTCTTGAGCATGTGTAGGACTTTCATGATACTCTTTCACTTTACTCCATAATTCACATGCACTTTGATACACCCCTACACCATTTAACACATTAGTAGGCAAAATATTGATTAATACATCTATTACCTTCTTATTTGCCCGAAATTATTCTTGTTGCTCTTTGTCCCAATATCTAGGATGAAGCTTCTTCCCGTGCTTGTCCTTTGGAACTTCGAAGGGGTCTTCAAGCGCGATTCGGCATGCCCAATCCATTCCGAACCACGTCTCGATCCTCGCCCGCCAATAGTTGAAATCCTCATGGTCGTAGGCTGGCGAAGTGTAGATGTTGTCCCCTAGCGGACCTTCTCCTTTCATTTTCCTCTAGCGTGTGCTCTCTCGGCAGTTAGTCCGATCAAGAGCGGTCCTTCGCTCTGATACCAATTGTAGGATCGTTCCGTACGCTAGAGGGGGTGATGAATAATGATTCTTCGGCTTGTTCTTCCTACGTTGTTAGTATGCGCAAGCGGAAACAGTAATAATAAACACAAACAACAAAGGAAGCACTGCTAACAAACCGATTTACTTGGTATCCACCCCGGCCGAGTGAGTAATCCAAGAATCCGTCGGTGGATCACTCCCGGATAACCTCCGGCTAGTCCTCGTCGCTCCTTGTGGGTGGAGAAACCTCGCCACAATCACCTTGACAAAATCTGGACTCAAGAGACTACTAACAAGCCTTAACCAAGCTTGTTTCGTCAAGAAACTCAGCCACCACGAAGTCCTCTTTAAATAGGACTCGGGGCTGATTTCTCGCTACCAGTCGACTGCCCCCAGGGCCGTCGACTGGTGCCAGCCAAATTCGACCGTTGACACTCCCAACGTTCGAATTTGCCAGCTCACCAGCCACCTACCAGTCGACTGCTCCCAGAGTAGTTGACTGGTCCCCAGCTGAATCCCTTCCCGAGTACATTCACACAGCACTCGATCCTTACGACTCGACTAACTCCTCATCCGCAGCCTCGACTATTGCCTTCGCACCCTCTTCATCTTCGGCTCCCGTCCCTCGGATGCACGCAAGCCTCCAGCTTGCCTCCATATCATCCTTCACGCATGCCTCGAAGTCCGCGTCCATCAGCTCATCATCCCTGCTCACCAAGGTCCCTCGGATGTGCACGCAAGCCTCCAGCTTGCCTCCATGTCATCTTTCACCGTACCAAGACCGTCCAGTCAAGTCCATATGTGTAACATGTACAACCTGCACACTTAACATACACATATAAGAATACAAGGGAAAACCTAACTTAAACCCTTTGCCCAAACATCAAACCATCTTAGGGTCGATTGCTCCAACAAGCTTCATGCGACCATGCATCATATGCAACCTTGCTGTTGGCATCGCCTTCCTTAGTGGCTGGTGGGTCTTCACGTAAAAACCGTATGAGGTTTAGCATTGTCAGATAGAACATCATCTTCTGCTGCCATCGTTGAAGTCGGCTCCTTTGAATTTCTCCAGCTTCTCTCTGTGCGGAACGGCGGTCGGAACATTGTTGATCAATGTCATATTAGTTTACACAATATCGTTTTACGATTGTTAGGGAGTCGAATTCCGAGGTGGCTGCCTGGAAGATGCAAATTGATATGATTTTGTCGAGGCTAGTGTTGGACACTATCTCTGTAAAATAATATTGCTCCGCTACAGGTGCTCACAGATAGCAGCAATTCATTTCCCAAGATACAACGATAATATCTCGAAATAGCAACACTACAAATTTCGAGACCAACAAACCTTCTCGTAGGCTTTTTGGACTCTAGATGCACAAGATTGGATGAATGCTAATGACTTTGATGATTGAATGAATGAATCCATCATCTAGGAAAATCTATTTATATAAGGGAAGATGTGAGGTACCTTTGGTGAGTGGGTGTGACCTTTGGTTTAAGATTATTTGGGTCATTCGATCTGAAGGGTTGTAACCCTTCAGATAACCCTTTGATCTCATCCATCAGATCTGGATAGTTTTAACCTTCAGATCTCCCTTGGATCATAGCCGTCAGATTTGATTTGACGCTTCAGATTAAGTCTTATTACCAACGGTCATCATGTCACTTGTGATCTAACACCCATCTTCGATCCAACGGTTGTCATTCATTTGCCCAGTCATCTCTCTCCTCCTACCTGAGTGTCACGTAGGCATGACCACGTCACCCGAGCGCCACGTAGGCACTGCCACGTCACATGACATGTCACCGAGTGCCACATCACCTGGAGCATAAATTTAAGCTCCTCAATGCTCCTCACACGCCACACCTCTCTCCTTAATCCGTAGTTCACTGTAAATCTCTGACTATCAAAGGAGAAATCTAAGATTGACATATATGTAGGATTGGTGGCGTCGATAGGGGGGTGAATATCGACTTGTACTTTCTTTCGTCTTTGAGTCATTTGTTCATTCAACTTCGTAACAGAGTCGTTAGTAGCGCAGCGGAATAATAAATAAAGAGAAAACACACAACACAAACAAGTGGGATTTTTACTTGGTTCCTAATCCCCCAGGGTCAGTACGTCCAAGGCCTAATTACGGGTTACGCCCGTCCACTAGTGGTCTCCTTTCCGAAAGTTTTCCGGAGCCGGAGAAACCCGTCTTACAGTTTTGATTACAAGCAAAATAATAATAATGAAATAAATACAACTTATAATATGCAAACCAAATGTTAAGGTCTCGACCAACTTTGGAAGTCTGAAGCGCCGCACACTTCTTCCTGGAGCCTCCTTGGTCGCAGAGCTTCGACTTAGCACTTTTTCTTCACAAGGAATGAGTAATCAGATGGAAAGATTGATGATCCGAACTGAGGGGGTGAAACCCCTTATATAGTAAGCATCCGGGCGCCCTCCATGACTTCAATTCTGATCCAGCCAGCGAATAGCACACAGGGGATAACCCTGCCTTCTTGGGCACCTGGGAGCAGTGAGGCGCCTGGGATGGGGGTGCCCCATGCCCATTGAGGTGCCTCACCATGAGGGCACCTGGGATGATGGGGGCGCACGGAAGCTCCTTTTCCGGGCCTTGTTCGTTTGCGTTTACTCTCGTATCTTGCCTCCAGTTCCAGGTTCCTGCAAGACAAATAAACACAAGACAAACAAACAATCATAAACCTAAATCCTATAAATCTGATTGACAGCTAGAGCTGTCTGGTTCTGACTTTGGATTTCAAATGAAATCCTAAGTCGAACCGACGCCTACTGTTCCCTTTTCTGGGGAATGCGTCCTCACCTACTCCACTCTGATGAAGTTACCTTTTGCCAACCGAGAGCTCCGATTGGACTTTTTCTCGGCCTCTGAGACTCCTGGATCTCAAGACGTCCGATCCTCGACCCGTCTCTACTTCTATCTGTAGTCCTCGCTCGGGTAAATCTTTTGTCCGACCCTCGACCAGGACTTCGTGCCTAATTCCTTGAACCAGGACTTCGGTGCCCAACCCTCGGCCAGGACTTCATGCCCAACCCTCGGCCAGGTCTTCGTGCCCAATTCCCCGAACCAGGACTTCGTGCCCAGCTTTACTTACTAGGACTTCGGTGCCTTGACAAGGACTTCTTTGTTAGTCATCTTAATCCTGACTAGACTTCTCTCTGTCAAACATCAGGTCCTATTTGGCTTACTCCTTGGTCTAACCGACCAGATATGAGTTTAATCACTTTGTCAAACATCAAGTCCTATTTAGCTTATCATTTTGGTTAAACTAACTAACCTTGGGTTTTCTGCCAAACATCATATCCTATTTGGCTAACCCTTATTCTAACTGATCAAATCTCGGTATATTGTCACACATGTCATATCTAAGTTTTATCACTCTGCCAAATATCAAGTCCTGTTTGGCTAACCCTTGGTCAACCTGATCGAACCTGGATTTACGCTACCAAACATCATGTCCTATTTGGCTTAACCCTTGATCACTTTGATCATACCTTGGTATATTGTCAAATATCGAAATATTAGAGGTTGACTGTTCATATATGATGCTTTTTGCACCAACAATATATAATTATAAGTCTCTCCTTTCACTCATCAATTTCTATTTTTTTTTGAAGTAAGAGAATTAAAAAATTATATTGAATCATTGATTATTTCAACATCATTCTTAGTTTCTTTTTTTTCTTTTTTCAGAAGAATTTTTGCTTTAATCTTACTATTCATTTTATTTCATGGATAAATAGAAGTTGTTGAATATTGATTTTAAGTGGAATAGTTGTTGAATTTGATAACTTTATTATTTTGCACATGAAAGTATAGTAATGTTTCCATAAAATTTATTTGAGTAACTTATCTCCTTGTTGTTGAAAATATGTTGATTCCATAGGATACCATAAAATATATTTGAATAGCTTATTGTATTACTAATATTTTTCAAATATAATTTCTCTTTTGATTTTCAATGAATATAGTTGATTCTGGCAACAAATTCAACAATTCAAGTTTCGTTAGATTCAAATGAGATCCCGAAGCAAATAATAGATGAAAGGGATAATCTGAATAACAAACTATTTATTTGACTGGATGATAATTCATTTCATAAGTCAAGGAACCAAAAATAATCTCAAGTATGGTCAAAAAATGATTGAGGTTGAAGGTTTGATAAGTACAAGTGCAAACATTGTCATCTATTTCTCCTAAAAAATGAATCAGGTACTATAACACACTTAAAACGACACTTGGAGCATTATACTAAATACTTGGAGTCTAAAAAAAAAAATTTGAAGATAAACTCAAACAACAACTATTGTTAGGCTTTGGAAGTGTAGATACAACCATGTCACCTTTGCTACTTAATGGAAAAATTTATATGGAATGCATTAAAGAAGCAGTTACCACATGGATCCTAATGCAAGAACAACCATTTATTTTATTTGAGGAAGAAGGTTTGAATATGTTTGTAGACACGAGATGCCTAAGTGGACTTTTATATCACGAACACAATAAAAAAGAATTGTTTTGCATTATATGAAATGGAGAAGAAAAAGTTACATGGTTTGTTGAAAAATATAACAAAGATTAGCCTCACAATAGATGTATGGAAGTCAAAAAGTCAAAAAATAAAAAAAAATATGAGTACATGGTTATCACTAATCACTGGATTGACTCCTCTTGGAAATTGAATAAACGTATTCTGAATTTTTTTTTCATATTTCTCCTCCTCATTGTGGTCCTCAAATTTCAAATACCCTTCTAAAGTGGGTAAGGGAGTGGGAAATTGAAAATAAGGTGTATACTATTTTTGTTGATAATGTGAATGTTAATCATGTTGTAATTAAATATATAAAGGAAGATTTCTTGAAAATAAATAAAAATTTGATTTGTGGGGGGAAATTATTCCATGTTAGGTATTGTGCACATATTTTAAATCATATAGCTTAGGATGGTCTCAATAAAATTAAGGATATTGTTGTAATTCGACAAAGCGTGAATTCATTAGAAAAATGGATGCTAAACTCATTCAATTTATTGTTCTCAACATCTCACAAGTTGAATTCCATGTTTGTCTTTACACCTTATTTTAAATTTTCCACATGTAAGATCAATTCCCGTATGCTAGAGGGGGTGAATAGCGTTTCTCGGATCTTTCTTGTACCTGCGTTGTTAGTTGCACAGCGGAAACAATAATAAACGAAACAAACAACGCTAACTGTTGATGCAGTCTGGCCCTGATTGTTGTTTTGGTGTTGACAACGATTTTAGTTTAGGAGGATGATTATGATATGGAAAATCCTAATCTGGGAGGTTAGGTGGATTATGATTAAGTCCTGATCGAGGATTAGGCATGATATGGAAAACCCTAACCTGGGAGGTTAGGTGTGATGATTGTGATGATTATGATTAAGTCCTAATCGAGGATTAGGCATGATGTTGGAAAATCCTAACCTGGGAGGTTAGGTGTGGAAAATCCTAGCTTGGAGGGCTAGGTGTTGGAAAATCCTAACCTGGGAGGTTAGGTGTTGGAAAAGTCCTAATTCGGAAGGGTTGGGTGAAAAGTCCTAGCTTGGAGGGCTAGGTGAAAAGTCCTAACTTGGAGGGTTAGGTGCAAATTCCCAACTTGGAGAGTTAGATGGAAAAATCCTTTGCTCGGAGGGCTAAGGTGGATGAATCCCTAGCTTGGAGGGCTGGGTAGAGTCACTGGATCGGTCTGGTAACCGATCAGGGACTGTTGGCATGCTGCTCCTTAGTGGATCGGTCGGGTGACCGATCCAGCTATGTCTGATCGGACTGGTGATCGATCAGGGAGCGCACAGTGAGATTGGGAATCTACTGTGTGGCTCCTGATCGATCCGGAGACCGATCAGGGAGCAGGATGCTTCCTCGCTGTCTTGCTCCTGATCGGTCTGGCGACCGATCAGGGAGCAAACAATGAGTGAGTTCCCTTGCTGATCAGAGCCTTGGATCGGTCCGGTGACCGATCAGGAATCTTGGGTTTGATTAAAAAGTAACTGTTCATCTGCTTTGATCGGTCTGAGTGACCGATCAGGATTCAATCTGATCGGTCTGGTGACCGATCAGGATCAACCCTGATCGGTCTGGTGACTGATCAGGCGTGTATAGCTGCGAGAGCTGGGAATCCCAGCAAAGCAGTGGATCGGTCTGGTGATCGATCCACACACCCTGGATTGGTCCGGTGACCGATCACTTTAATTCAAATTTCACTGTCAGACGTCGTCAGAGCGTCTGATCGTATCCGATTTGCTGATGTATGTGATATGCTTTGTGATCTTCTGCTCTAATGCTCTGATTGAGTTTCAGGTGACAGGGGAGGATTCAAACACTCAAGGAGAAGTCAAAGAGTGCTTTCCTTGGAGCAGGTTTGTCCCTTTTCCCATCTCAGGTTGCAACGGCGAGCTGCGGACTGGAGCTAAGACTGGAGCTCGACTGAGGAGCTCAGTGAGTCCAGAGATAGCTCAGTAGAGGCTGGCGTTGGCAGAAGAGTAGCTGGGAGCTACAGAGATGGTGTCACCTGTCGCTTGGCGGAGAAACAAAAAGGAACGCGAGAGTTGAGTTCAGTATCAGATTCAGTTTTGAAAACCTGTGTGTTCTTGCGTTCTGCTGATAGAAGCTTGCTGTTCTTGAGTTCTTCATCCATTCTAAGCAAGCTATTGAGAAGCATTCATCATACTTGAGCGCTTGAAGGAGAAAACAAGAAGCTGGGAGTCCGACAGTGGGAAGACACGAAGCAGACAGGGGTCTGCGTGAGATCGCCACTGGGTGGAGCTCGGGAAGCTTGCTGTGTTTAATCCTTGCTAAGTGTTTGAGTAAGATCTTTCTTGTTGTTGTTTCATTGTGCTCATTATATATCATTGTTTGAAACACACTGTGGAGAGGTTTCTCCACCGAGAAGGAGGTTGCTTCATATCCGGTGTTAACCGGGGCTTGATCTGCCGACGATCAAGGATCGCCCACCTCAAGGGCATGCCAAGGAGTAGGGCAAGTTATCCCGAGCCTTGTAAACCTTCCTTGTTAGCGATCTTGCTAGTTGTGTGTGCTTTGCTCTCATTTGTTTTTCTGCATACTCTGTTTTCCATTCTTTCCGCTGTGCTACTGATATTGAGTTGCAGAAATCGTGATAAGTTTTCAAGGGGCAAGCGATTGTCTATATTCACCCCCCCCCCTCTATAGCCATCTCGTTCCCAACACTAACAATACCGGTTTACTTGGTATCCACCCCGGCCGGGTGACTAATCCAAGAATCCGTCGGTGGATCACTCCCCGGATAACCTCCGGCTAGCCCTCGTCGCTCCTTGTGGGTGAAGAAACCTCGCCACAACACCAAGCACACTTCTGGGCACAAAGACTACTATCTTGCCTTTAACCAAGACAAGATTCGTCAAAAAACTCAGCCACCACGAAGTCCTCTTTAAATAGGACTCGAGGTTGATTTCTCACTACCAGTCGACTGCCCCCAGGGCAGTCGACTGGTGCTAGCCAAATTCGACCGTTGACACCCCCAACGTTCGAATTTGCCAGCTTACCAGCCACCTACCAGTCGACTGCCAAATTGGCAGTCGACTGACCCATGGTCCAGAACCTACTGTGAGTTTCTGTTTGCGCTGGCAGTCGACTGTTATAACACCAGTCAACTGCCCAGCCTCTACAAACACTCTTCCTCACTCTCTTGACCCTCGTCGACATGTGCCTTCAAGCATTCTCCCTTGGCTTGCTCCTTGAAGTCCTCTTCCACCGGCTATCATCCCTCGGATGCGCACGTAAGTCCTCGACCTGCCTCCATGCCACCCTTCACGTGTGCCCTTTGAAGTTCACTTCTCAGCTTGCCCTTGGAGTCATCTTCCCTCGGCTCTTGTCCCTTGCCTTAGCTGACTCTTCACTAGCAGCCTTGACTATTGCCTTCGCACCCTCTTCATCTTCGGCCCTCGTCCCTCGGATGCACACAAGCCTCCAGCTTGTCTCCATGTCATCCTTCACGTACGCCTCGAAGTCTGCGCCCCTCGGCTCATCATCCCTGCTATATCAGGTCCCTCGGGTGCACACAAGCCTCCAGCTTGTCTCCATGCAACCCTTCACCATACCGAAGCCGTCCAGCCAAGTCAATATGTGCAAACCTGTACAACCTGCACACTCACATACCCATATTAGTACACAAGGGAAAACCTAACTTAAACCCTTTGCCCAAACATCAAAACACAAGGTCACTCCGGACCTTAGATTGCCTCAACAATCTCCCCCTTTTTGATGTTTGGCAATATGTTTAAGTTAGGGAAACAAATAGTAATAAAGAATAACAAAAACAATGCTAAATAAATGCATATGCAATGCATACATGGATCCTATCGCAAGGCATCCCACACCTAACCCTCCAAGTTAGGAATTTCTACACCTAACTCCCTAAGGTTAGGAATTTTCACCAAAACGGGATTTTTAAAGCTTCTCCCAAGCTCCCCCTACATTGGACTTACAAAGGCTTTTTAAAGAACCTCTCCAAGGTACCCCTTACGCCAAGGATGGAGCAACCATGCTCCCCCTCTATCATAGCTCCCCCTAAACCTAGGGTTTCTAGCAAAGGTGTGTTTGGTTTCCCAACTTAAACCCAACACTTCTCCCCCTTTGCCTAACATCAAAAGAACCCAACAATATCCCAATTATCGGTTCTTTTAATCCCCAATGACCATAAACAATGTGTACTAGCCCCCCATACACTTGTTTTGCATCATTTGGACCCCAAACCAGCTGCTGATATAAAAAAACAGCCTTGACCAGTCGACTGCCAAAATGACAGTCGACTGATACTCTGAAAGTCTGAAATTTTAGCATTTCTGACGAAATTCAGAAATGCGCCAAAAATTCCACAAATCTAGAGCCAGGTCACTCTTCACCGGACTAACCGCTGAAAGAAGCATGAGCTAGAGCCATGATCCTGATCTAACCATGTGGGTTAAGCCTTGAATAAAGGATGTGTAGGCTCCCATGTCTTGATCAAGAGGACCAGACACCAGGCAGAGAAGTCCTAGTTGCGGGTAGGCGGTGAAGTCCTAGTAGGTCGGGTGGACCGAGGGGCAGAAAGTCCTGGTGGGTTGAGGATCGGACATCAAACGGGAAGGGTTTCCGCTTGAGGGGGGCTTGTGGTCCTTTGTTTGAGGGGGGGATTGTTGAGGTTGCAAGGTTGCAAACATAATCCCACATCGAAAACATATGGGAAAGATCATAGGCTTATAAGGAAAAAAGATATCTCCATTGGCATGAGGCCTTTTGGGAGAGCCCAAGAGCAAAACCATGAGGGTATAGGCCCAAAGTGGACAATATCATGTCATTGTGGAGATATCTAAATTCCTTTTGGTCCTTACAATTGGTATCAGAGCAGAGGACCGCTCTTAATCGGACTAACCGCCGAGGGAGCAAACGCTAGAGGAAGAAAAACATGGAAGACCAGTTGGGGGAGGACATCAACACACCACCATCCTATAATCATGAAGAATTCGATCATTGGAAGACAATGATGGAAAATTAGCTAGGGATGGATTGGGAATGTAGAATGACCATTGAATACTCATTCGAAATTCCCAAGGACAAGCATGGCAAGAGACTTCGCCCCAGATATTGGACAAGTGAACAACAAGAACAAGCTAGGGCCAATGAGAAGGTAATAAATATTTAGATTAATATCTTGCCTACTAATGTTTTGAGTTGTGTAGGTAAATATCAAAATGCATATGAATTGTGGAGCAAATTGAAAGAAATTCATGAGAAACCTACACAATCTCAAGAGTCCAAAGAGATGAGTCAAATGGGTCAAGAAGAAGAAAAAGGAGAAGAATTGATCATCTCATCAAGTGGAGTGGAAGAAGAAAGTGAGAGGTCATCTACCTCATCTAGAGAAGAGGAGGAGGTCACCATCTCAAGAATTGAGGGAGAGGAGAGACCCTCGTCAATACCGGAACAAGAGGAGGCATCCACTTCATCCAAGGTTGAAGAAGAAGTCAACCTAGCCTTCACCTCTACCTCCACCAAAGCAAGAGCCAAGGACCACATTACATGCTTTGGTTGCAACGAGAAGGGGCACTACAAGGACAAGTGCCCGAAAGGTAAAATGGAGGTAAAATCCAATTCATTTAAATTCTAACATGAAGTGTAGGATTGGAGAAGCCCAAGAGAAGAAGAAAAGAATTAGATGCTTCACGTGTAGTGAGCTAGGGCACTACCATACCAAGTGCCCAAAGAGAGGAGAGCTCAAGAAGATGGAGCACTTGAGGAGATGGGAGAAAGAGCAAAGGAATAAGAGAAGCTCACAACAAGGAGGAACTCCAAGGGTAAGGGAGGTAATTTCTGTTGGTGCAGTTTGCACTAACGGTCAAACTCGGGTTTTGATGTATGACAAAGTGGTTAAAGTTAGGGTTGTGTGTGTTTAACCTCTTTACCAAGTGTGCAGGGTTGAAAGACTTAGGACCAGACACCAGGCTGAAGTCCAGGATGGTTGAGTCCTGGCAGGAAGTCCAGTTGGGTCCGCGGGACCTGACAACTGGCTAAAGACCAAGTTGGTTGAGACTTGGCAAGAAGACCATGGTGGTTGAGCCTTGGCAGGAAGTCCTGGTAGGGTCAAGAAGTCAAGTAGAGCTGCACAATGGGTAAGTAAGGTAAGTCACTGGAGGAGCGACCCAGTGAGGACGAGTCCAATCTTGGACTTTAGGCGCGGTCCAACTTAGACCCATTTAGGTGATCTAAGTTGAGTCCTGGTTAGATCCTGGTCTGGGAGACAGGATCTAATTAACTTAGAATTATATTTTATTATTTACTGTTTTGGACTAACCCTGGATGCAGGACCGAAGGACTATGTTTCTGCAGCTCAGAGAGCCTCAAAGGAGTGAGGCCGTAGCTGAGCAGGGCGCCCCGGATGTGTCGGGCGCCCCAGAGTCAACCCAAAGTCAGCAGAGAGGTAAACGCCCCGACAGCCGCGCGCGTCGGGCGCCCCGCGTGTCTCGGGCGCCCACTGTGCCACTGAAGGCGGCTGCAGCTCACCCTCGCGAAGCCAGAAGATGGGATTTTGACCGGTCAATCGGGCGCCCCGCGCGCGTCGGGCGCCCCAGTCAAAAGCAATCCCGAAGTAGACGAGATAAGCTTTGACCGGAGCATCGCCGGATCTACAGCCACGTGGGGGGCGCCCCGAGCATGTCGGGCGCCCCCTGCCCTATATAAAGAGGGCCTCGACCCTCTTCAAAGAACAACAATTCTTTCTACGTCTCAAAGTTCTTCTACGCTCGCGCCTTGCTCCGGAAACGCTTCACCTCGAGCCGACGACGTCCCGCTGCCCCGAAAGAGTCGACCTACTCCGGACGTCGGTAAAAAGAAGAATTTCTTTTAATACTTTATTGCACTTAATTACTTGAAAGTGTGGGGTTGTCACACTTTCAATTCATTTGTACTCGCCTACTCTATCGGGGGTGACCGATAGAGAGTTTTAGTGGATTGCCCAACGGAAAGGTCCGAGGGACCTGGGCCTTCGAGTAGGAGTCGCCGAAGACTCCGAACGAAGTAAAAATCGTTCGTGTTTGTGTGTTCGTTTTTCGTCTCTTTCATTTCCGCTATGCACGCTTTTTAAAGCACTCTGATTTAATTTTTTAAAAGTCACGTGATTCACCCCCCCCCCTCTCACGTGCATCTGATCCTACAATTTCTAACCCTAGGTTAAAGTGCAATTTAAATTCAAAATCCTCCTTGCATGATAAAAATAGAATTAACCATTCATCCATGCATGCTAGTATTAATGAAAATTGTCTGCTTGTGTATAACCATGGTTTTAGATATAATGATAGGACTAGGGCTAACAAGGTAGATCAAAACTCTAGGAAAAATATGCATTATGATAAACCTAAGACTTTTGTATCTAAGGATCATGGCACTAAGCCCAAGAAGGGAAGGAATGTGCCTAGAAATGAGGGTAGGTCTAGAAATGTCCAAAGTGGACATATGGATTCTATGTTTAGGAACCTAGAAAGGGAAAATCAAGCTTTAAGGGAAAAGCTTGATAGGTTAGAGAAAACCCTAGAGAGATTCACTATTGGATCTAAGGGTTTAGATATGGTGTTGGGTGGTTTAAATCGCACCAATGATAGATCGGGATTGGGATACCGGTCTAAGAACTTTCATGCCAAGGGAAAGAAATATGCTAGGGTAGCATATGATTATGGCAAGAAGGGGGAGTCGAAAAATGGCAAAGGGGTGCCATTTAAAGGAAAAAAGAAATGACTTAACCAAAGACAAGGTGTCTAAGGTTAAGAGGGTTGAGTTTGTAGGCCAAGAGTCACCGGTGGAACACCGATGTGACCTAGTGATGGTTGAGTCACCTAGGGAGGTGGCTAGGGCTAAGAGCTCTAAGGGGAGCTCTAGGAGCCTTTGGGATATATGGTGAATGGACTTTGGGAGGGGTGCTCCTAAAGGTCTAGATGGACCATGGAGTGTGCCAAAAGAATTGGAGACGGACTTGAGTCTCAATTCTTGGGTTTTAGCATGATGTTGTTAAGTTTCATGCATGAAAATATGACATTGGGGTCATATTGCATGAAAATTGATTTTTGATGTGTTATTGCCATGTAAATCAATGCTAGGGATGCATTGTGGGGTGGCATGGGCAAAAACATCAAGAGGAAACCAAAACTAGGACTTTAGGTCAAGGTTTGATTGAAGTTTTTGGCTAGTTTTGGGTTTTATGTCAAACTTGGGAATGGTGATAAATACATATTGGAATGTATTTTTCCCAAGTAGACATGGGTACCACAAACCTCTCCACAAAATTTGAAAATTTTTGGAGATTTGTGGAATTTTTGGCGTATTTCTGAATTTCGTCAGAAATGCTGAAATTTCAGACTTTCAGAGTATCAGTCGACTGCCATTTTGGCAGTCGACTGGTCAAGGCTGTTTTTTTATATCAGCAGCTGGTTTAGGGTCCAAATGATGCAAAACAAGTGTATGGGGGGCTAGTACACATTGTTTACGGTCATTGGGGATTAAAAGAACCGATAATTGGGATTTGTTGGGTTCTTTTGATGTTAGGCAAAGGGGGAGAAATGTTGGGTTTAAGTTGGGAAACCAAACACACCTTTGCTAGAAACCCTAGGTTTAGGGGGAGCTAAGATAGAGGGGGAGCATGGTTGCTTCATCCTTGGCGTAAGGGGAACCTTGGAAAGGTTCTTAAAAAGGCCTTTGTAAGTCCAATGTAGGGGGAGCTTTGCAAGAGTGGCCAAGGAAGAATTAGTGAAGGGGCTTCCAATGATCAAGTATGAGAAGACCAAGTTGTGTGATGCATGCCAAGAGGGTAAGCAATCCAAAGCATCACACAAAGGTAAAACTCTAATCATCACTTCCTTACCTGTAGAACTTTTGCACATAGACTTGTTTGATTGCCATAGTACTCCATCACTTGTAGGAAGTAAGTATTGCCTAGTAATAGTAGATGATTTTTCTAGGTTTACTTGGGTCTATTTCTTGAAACATAAGGATGATACCCTAGATATCTTTATAGGATTTAGTAAAAGGGTAGAAAACGAAAAGAACATCAAAATAAACCGAATTAGGAGTGACCATAGTGGGGAGTTCTAAAACGCTAGTTTCACACAATTTTGTGTTGAAAATGGGTACAAGCATGAGTTTTCATGCCCAAGGACTCCTCAACAAAATGGGATAGTTGAGAGGAAAAACCGAGCTCTACAAGAAGCTGCTAGGACTATGCTGTTGGTGCAGGAAGCACCATATCGAACCTTGTTTTGATATTGGCAAAGAATTCAAAGTTAAGTGTTATTTGTGATTTAACGATGTTACTAAGTGTGCAGGAAACAAAGTCCTAGCGAAGGGCTGCTAGGCACCTGGCGAAGGACTGCCAGGAAACAAAGCCCTAGCGAAGGACTGCTAGGCACCTAGCGAAGGAATGCCAGGATACAAAGCCCTAGCGAAGGACTGCTAGGCACCTGGCGAAGGACTGTCAGGATCCAAAGCCCTAGTGAAGGACTGCTAGGCACCTGGTGAAGGAATGCCAGGATACAAAGACCTAGCGAAGGACTGCTAGGCACCAGGCGAAGGACAGCTTGGTACTGAAGACCTGGCGAAGGACAACTAGGCACCTGGCGAAGGACAGCTGGGCAAAAGTCCAACCGGAGGAGCCGGTTGGCATCAGGTACATTCTCCCGAGAGGGGTAGGTGAGGACGCGTTCCCCGTCAGGGAACAGTAGGCGTCGGTTCGACCTAGGGTTCCATTTTGGAGACCCAAAGTCAGAACCAAGACAGCTAAGGCTGTATAAACTAACATCTTATTGTTTTATGTTGTTTTGGACTAACCCTGGATGCAGGATCGAAGGAACGAGTGTCTGCAGCTCAGAGAGCCTCAAAGGAGTGAGGCAAAGGCTGAGTAGGGCGCCTGGAGTGTCCCGGACGCCCCCAAGGTGAACACAAAACACATGAAGTAAAGGCAGGCTTCAACAGCTCATGGGCGGGGCGCCCCCATGCTCCCGGGCGCCCCCAGTGCAAGCCTACGAAGCAGAAGCCAGCGAAGCCAAGGGATAAGACTTGACCCGGTCAACCCGGGCGCCCCCAGCGTCCCGGGCGCCCCCGTCAATATCTGATCCCGAGTTTGAAGGGATCAGAAGCTGACCGAGTGAAAGTCGGATCGGCCGACACGTGGAGGGGCGCCCCCGACGTTCCTGGCGCCCCCAAGGACTATAAATAGGCCCTCGAACCCAAGACTTCGGACAACACTTCATCCAACGCCAACTTGCTCTTCGACACAAAGCGCTCTACTCCGGGAATCTTCCACTCACGACTCAAGCGCCTACGACGTCCATCTGCACCGAAGTATAAACTACACCGGACGTCGGTAACGCAGAGCCATTTTCTTTCAGTTTACTATACTACAATTGTACAACTCTTGTAAACTATTTTTGCGCACTTATAGAATTGCCCGCAGAAAACGGTCAACGACCGTGGGCCTTGGAGTAGGAGTCGACCTAGGCTCCGAACCAAGTAAAACTACCTGTGTTCACGATTGTTTTTATTCCGCTGCGTAATTACTCTAGTTTTTTATCCGAAAAGCGTTTAATGATATTCACCCCTCCCCTCTATCGTTTCTCTCGATCCAACATATGCTTAATGCATACTCTCTTCCTAGCTACTTTTGGGCCGAAGCGGTTAACACCGCTTGCTATATCCAGAACCGGGTGTTGACACATAGGTTTTTAGGAAAAACACCCTTTGAACTTTGGAATGGAAGGGTACCCCAAGTCCACTATTTTAGGGTCTTTGGATGTAAAGTCTACATCTTAAACACCAAAGACGACCTAAGAAAATTTGAGTCAAAAGCCGATGAAGGGATCTTAGTAGGGTATTCATTGACTAGTAGGGGTTATAGAGTGTACAACAAGAGGACAAAAGTGATTGAGGAGTCCTCAAATGTCAAATTTAATGAAACCACTAGTACTTACCCTAGAAAGGCTTCTATTGATAAGGATATAGAAGAAGCCCAACCCCTTGCCCAAAGAATTCAAGACCTACATTTGGAGGGCAATGATCAAGGGGAGTAAGAAGTACCCTAGAGGATGAGGAAGAAGGAGTAAATGAACCTACAACCTCTAGACCCTTGATACATCACCATGATCATCCTATTGACCAAATCGTGGGTGATGTCACTCAAGGAGTAAGGACTAGGTCCTACTTTAGGGATCAAACTAGTCAAATAGCTCTAATCTCCCGATTAGAACCCAAGACCATTGATGAAGCATTGGGAGATGCTGATTGGGTTTTGTCCATGCAAGAAGAGCTAAACCAATTTGAGAGGAGTGAAGTTTGGGAGTTAGTTCCTAGACCCAATGATTGTACTATTGTAACCACTAGATGGGTTTTTAGGAACAAATTAGATGACCAAGGTAAAATCACTAGGAACAAGGCTAGATTAGTGGCTAGGGGGTTTAACCAAGTTGAGGGATTAGATTATGATGAGACCTATGCCCTGTAGCTAGGTCGGAATCAATTAGAATTCTACTAGCCTATGCCGCTCACATGGGTTTCACACTCCACCAAATGGATGTGAAGTCGGCATTCCTGAATGAGATCATTAAGGAAGAGGTCTATGTAGAATAACCTGTTGGTGCAGGAAGCACCAGATCGAACCTTGTTTTGATATTGGCAAAGGATTCAAAGTTAAGGGTTGTTTGGTATCTAACAATCCTGCTTGAGAGTGCAGGAAACAAAGTCCTAGCGAAGGGCTGCTAGGCACCTGACGATGGGCTGTCAGGAAACAAAGTCCTAGCGAAGGGCTGCTAGGCACCTGACGATGGGCTGTCAGGAAACCAAGTCCTGGCGAAGGGTTGCTGGGCGAAAACCAAGTCCTAGCGAAGGGATGCTAGGCACCTGACGATGGGCTGTCAGGAACTCAAGACCTAGCGAAGGGCTGCTAGGCGAAAACCAAGTCCTGGCGAAGGGCTGCTAGGCGAAAACCAAGACCTAGCGAAGGGCTGCCGGGCAAAAGTCCAACTGGAGGATCCGGTTGGCACCAGGTAAATTCTCCCGAGAGGAGTAGGTGAGGACGCGTTCCCCTTGAGGGAACATTAGGCGTCGGTTCGACCTAGGGCTCCATTTTGGAGACCCAAAGTCAGAACCAAGACAGCCAAGGCTGTGTAAAATTAACTTATTAATTGCTGTTTTGGACTAACCCTGGATGCAGGACCGAAGGACTGTGTTTCTGCAGCTCAGAGAGCCTCAAAGGAGTGAGGCAGTAGCTGAGCAGGGCACCCCGGATGTTTCGGGCGCCCCAGAGTCAACCCAAAGTCAGCAGAGCAAGTAAACACCCCGACAGCAGCACATTTGGGGGCGCCCCGGATGTTTCGGGCGCCCCGCGCGCGTCGGGCGCCCCGCGTGTCGCGGGCGCCCACTGTGCCACGCCACTGGCAGCTGCAGCAGCTCACCCTCGCAAAGAAGATGAAGCCTTGACCGGTCAACCCGGGCGCCCCGCGCGCGTCGGGCGCCCCAGTCAAAGGTGATCCCGAAGAAGCAGAGATCAGCCTTGACCAGAGGGCTCGCCGGATCGAAAGCCACGTGGGGGGCGCCCCGAGCATCCCGGGCGCCCCCAGCCCTATATAGAGGACCCTCGACCCTCTTCTTCAAGCATCAATCACTGCGACTTTCATACGCTCTTCTGCTTCCACGACACGCTCCAGAAATCTTCCATCTCGAGCTCTGACGACGTCCTGCTGCTCCAATACTCCGATCTACACCGGACGTCGGTAACGAAATATTCATTTAAGTTTACGAAGCTAATTCTGTAATACTTGTGATTGTAAACTTTCTCGAACGTATAGAATTGCCCGCAGAAAACGGTCAACGACCGTAGGCCTTGGAGTAGGAGTCGACACAGGCTCCGAACCAAGTAAAACGACCGTGTTAGCATTGTTTTTGTGTCTTATTTCCGCTGCGCACTAACTCTTTTTAAATCCGAACGAATTGCGACATTCACCCCCCCCCCTCTCTCGTAATTCTCGATCCAACAAGTGGTATCAGAGCGGGGAAGCTCAAATTTGGTGCAACCACCACTTTGAAATTTCTTTTCGGATTTTTTTTGCTTTATTTTTTTAAATAAATAATATCTGTGAGTGTATTTAAAATATCCTTACGCCTTTTTCAATTCTGAATTCTCATTTTTTCACCATAAGTCAGAATTGATAAAAGAATCAATTTGTGAAAATTTGTCATAAAATTTTTATTATTATTTTAATATTTTTCCTCGAAATTCGTGCTATCTTAATTCGAGAAATTTTTTTTCTCTTACTTTTTCTTCATTAATCAAAATTGTTAAAATCAACATTTTCTAAAAAAAAATTTATTATTATTTTAATATTTTCCCTCGAAATTCGTGCAATATTTTTTTGTTGCTCCCGCACTACTAATCCAAGACCAAGTCTTGGTACATCTCTGTTTTTTATTGTGTGCAAGATTTAAACTAATGGCCAATCAAGAATGGAATAGTGTCCGTCCACCCCTATTCTGTGGCGAGAACTTCAGAACCTGGAAGAGCCTAATGGAATCTCACCTAAAGACCCATCTGGATTTATGGATGATGATCCAAACAGGGTTTTCAGCACCTACAGAAGATGGAAAGTTGATCGCCTGGGATAAATTGGACGAACCAACTCTGAGGAAGATTGAGTCCGATGCAAGGGCTACTGCAATCCTACAGTGTGGCCTAACCAATGAAGAATTGAAGCGGGTCGGATCCTTCAGATGTGCTAAAGAAATCTGGGAAAAACTGATTGACCTTCATCAAGAGATCTCAGATGAAGAAGAAAATCAGGTAAGTTATCTTGTCCTTTCGGTCCAAGTACAAACAGCCGAGTCAGAGACTGAACTCGAATCCAAAGTCGAACTAGAATCAGAAGACAAATTGACTGAGACGGTAACAAATTTTGAATTCTGTTCAAAATTAGAATTAAATAATCAAATAGATACTGTAATGGTCGAGGAAGGTATAAATTCTATTGCAGGGAAAACTCCAAGAAAACTGCAAAAGAGGCCTAAACCAGTACCTAAGTCCGACTCAGAACTTGACGATGAAGAAGGAGATCCTCGGAAACGGGTCCGAATGGATCACAACCACTACAAAATGCCGAAAGAACAATCAATCAAAAGAAAGATGGCTAGAATCAAGGGGGAGATTCCCAATTGGGAATCAAGAGGTAAATTTATAATATTTCAAAATCCATTATTTACCATGAATAATATGATTGAATCTTATAAATCAGTTAAGGCTAATGTGTTAGCAAATTTAATTCATAATGTTGCTGTTTTTGATAATCCAGAATATTATTACGATTATGATGTAACTTAGATAATTTTTGCATTAACTGTATGTTTCTTTTTATTTTATTTTTTTTTGTTAAAATTAGGATTGATTAGTTTAAGGTCAAAATAGTTTAACTGAAATTTGGACAACATAGTATTGGGTGGAGGTGAGATGATAGTATGTTAGGGAAGCCAATTTGGCGGAACTAGCCGAAGCTACCGATCCAAGACCCAAACTAGTTAGACCAGAAATTTTTCAAAGAATAATTTTGAAAATGAAATTTCATTAAAAGGCTTTGTCAAGGAAAGGGTGGATGATCCCATAAGGCTACGGCCAAAGAAGGCCTAGTACCTCGCCAAGACCTGGAAGCCAATTTTTGAAATTCAAATTCAAATTATTTTTTGTTAAATTCGAATCTAACACAAATTTTCAGTTAATTTTAGATTCAAATATCTTTTTTCAAAATAAATTTAAATTGTGTTTAAAAAATTAATTTAACTCTTTAAATTTATTCATGGTCTTTTCAAAATAAATCTTCTACTAAAACCTATCTCACAAAAACCCTTAAGGTTAACATGCTTGATCATGTAGTACTGGGTGAGACATCTAGGACCTAAATGCATAACTCACTACTCTTTCAAATAAAATATACTTTCAAAAGTTATTCAAAGTTATTTCTTGTTTTCAAATTAATTCACTGTACTCTATTTTTTTTACATCTTTTATTTCATGTCAAATATCACAATAAATAAAGTCTAGGACTTGATTGGGTCAATTATTGGTCAAACCTAGTCAACATAGTCAAACATGGATAACACTGAAGTCCCCTAGGACATTAGATTGAGTTAAATAGTAAAGGGGAGTGGTTTATTCTTTTTAATTTTCTTTCAAAATATCTTTGAAAAATTATTATCATTTCAAAATGGTTTTCGAAAATTGTGTTATCATACCAAATTATATTTTCAAAAATCTATCTCCTTAAAAATTACCATACTCAAAAGGCATGTTCAAAATTGTTCCTTTAATTTTGACAAACCCTAAGACTAAGAGGAGGATTAACTTGTGGTCAACAAGCCTCCCAGGATTGTGTCAGATTTAAGGGAAGTTCAAATTAAAAGAAGAAGTTTTATGCCTTCAAATAATCACTATATTTTTCAAAATTGTGCTTTACAAAAATCATTATCATTTCAAAATGTTTTTCGAAAAAGGGGCTTATGTTTGAAAACTATCTTCATTTCAAGTTGAATTTCCTAAAATTATATTACCGTACTGATATTCAAAACTATTCTTTTGATTTTAATAAACCCTAAAGACACAGAGGAAGATCCACTTCATGATCCATAAGGACTCCTGGGATGTGTCAAATTCAGGGGGAGTTTGAGTCAAAAGAAGAATTTCTGAAATGTGTTTATTAATTTTTTTTGGTTATTAGACAATTCTTATAATTTAAATCAAACCTTAAGACTCAGAGGAAGATCGCTTGTAGTCAACAAGCTTCCTAGGACTGGGTCAAGTTTAGGGGGAGATCAAATTAAAAGAATTGTTGAAATTTTTTCAAAATATATGTTTTCATGCACTGCAAGTTTAAAATCCTTTTGAAAACATAAATAATTTTTCGTTCAAAATATTATTATTATTGTGGCCTATGAAATTGCTTTTGAAATAATATTTACTTGGGTTGGCGAATTTCCAGGACACTTAGGAAAATATCCTTGTAGTCAACAAGGTTTCCTAGGATTGTGTCAGACTGGAAAATAAACCAAGTCAAGCAAAATATTGTGTCTTCAAAAGGTCATACATTTTTCAAAATGTACTAGCATATACTTTCAAAGTACTATCATTTTTTTTGGAGATAGTATTTACTTGAATTGGAGAACTTTTCCAGGACACTTAGGGAAATGTCCTTGTAATCAACAAGGTTTCCTAGGATTGTGTCAGACTGGAAAAGAAACCTAGTCAAGTAAAATATTTTTCTAAAAGTACTTATGTGTTTCAAATCATAATTTATTTCAAAAGTACTTATGTCTTCAAAAATGCATAATATCTTTTAAATAGTACTGCTATTTTTCAAAATATAATGTTTCCAAAAGTACAAATATTTTTCAAGCCAAAAGTGTTCTAAGTGCATGAAGCTTTTAAAGATTTGCCTACAAATACATTTTTTAAATGGATTTAATCTAGAAATTTAAGTTTTTTTTATGCCTTCAAAATTATTCTAAGTATCTTTTTGCTTTCAAAATTCATAGGCTCTGATACACAAACATTCTCCTTATCACTTCCTTCAAAATATTTTTCTTAATTGAACTTAAAAATGGTCAAAGGAGAAGAATTTAACATTAAGGGGGAGAGATAGGAAAGAAAAGAGGGAATCAAATTTTTCAAATTTGAATTTCAAAAACATCCGAAGTACTTAATTTTTTCAAAATCAATTTAAGTACTTGATTTTTTACTTAATTTTTTTAAATACAACTTAAGTACTTAACATTTTTTTTCCAATTACTTAACTATTTCTTTCAAAAATTATTTCTAAGTCTTTCTCAAAAATTATTTCTAAGTACTTAACAATTCCTTTCAAAAATTTATTTCAAGTATTTAAATGAGTTTAGTACTTAACTATTTTTAAACCAAGTACCTGACACTTAATTTTTCAAACTTCTCAAAAGTACTTGCTTTATACTTGAAAATTATCTAAGTGTAAAAAGTTTTGAAAATATTTTTACTCTGTTTTTGAAATACTTTGTCAAAAACATGAAGCACTTAGAAAAACTCATAAATCCCTGTTAGATACCTTGTTCACCCATGCCTGTTTTTGATATATGTCAAAGGGGGAGGAAAGGTCAAAGTTAAGAGTTGTAAATACAAGTATTCAGGGTTTTAGGGGGAGTATGAAAAATAAATATTTTTTTTTCAACTCTACATTTATTCTATTCATAAATAGTTATACTTCATTGCTTAACCTTTTGTGCTTAAACTGTTATAAGTTTTTCCTTAACTTTGAATTGTGTTGTCATAATCAAAAAGGGGGAGATTGTTGGTGCAGGAAGCACCAGATCGAACCTTGTTTTGATATTGGCAAAGGATTCAAAGTTAAGGGTTGTTTGGTATCTAACAATGCTACTTGAGAGTGCAGGAAACAAAGTCCTAGCGAAGGGCTGCTAGGCACCTGACGATGGGCTGTCAGGAAATAAAGTCCTAGCGAAGGGCTGCTAGGCACCTGACGATGGGCTGTCAGGAAACCAAGTCCTGGCGAAGGGTTGCTGGGCGAAAACCAAGTCCTAGCGAAGGGATGCTAGGCACCTGACGATGGACTGTCAGGAACTCAAGACCTAGCGAAGGGCTGCTAGGCGAAAACCAAGTCCTGGCGAAGGGCTGCTAGGCGAAAACCAAGACCTGGCGAAGGGCTGCCGGGCAAAAGTCCAACTGGAGGATCCGGTTGGCACCAGGTAAATTCTCCCGAGAGGAGTAGGTGAGGGCGCGTTCCCCTTGAGGGAACATTAGGCGTCGGTTCGACCTAGGGCTCCATTTTGGAGACCCAAAGTCAGAACCAAGACAGCCAAGGCTGTGTAAAATTAACTTATTAATTGCTATTTTGGACTAACCCTGGATGCAGGACCGAAGGACTGTGTTTCTGCAGCTCAGAGAGCCTCAAATGAGTGAGGCAGTAGCTGAGCAGGGTGCCCCGGATGTTTCGGGCGCCCCAGAGTCAACCCAAGTCAGCAGAGCAAGTAAACGCCCCGACAGCAGCACATTTGGGGGCGCCCCGGATGTTTCGGGCGCCCCGCGCGCGTCGGGCGCCCCGCGCGTCGGGCGCCCCGCGTGTCGCGGGCGCCCACTGTGCCACGCCACTGGCAGCTGCAGCAGCTCACCCTCGCAAAGAAGATGAAGCCTTGACCGGTCAACCCGGGCGCCCCGCGCGCGTCGGGCGCCCCAGTCAAAGGTGATCCCGAAGAAGCAGAGATCAGCCTTGACCAGAGGGCTCGCCGGATCGAAAGCCACGTGGGGGGCGCCCCGAGCATCCCGGGCGCCCCCAGCCCTATATAGAGGACCCTCGACCCTCTTCTTCAAGCATCAATCACTGCGACTTTCATACGCTCTTCTGCTTCCACGACACGCTCCAGAAATCTTCCATCTCGAGCTCTGACGACGTCCTGCTGCTCCAATACTCCGATCTACACCGGACGTCGGTAACGAAATATTCATTTAAGTTTACGAAGCTAATTCTGTAATACTTGTGATTGTAAACTTTCTCGAACGTATAGAATTGCCCGCAGAAAACGGTCAACGACCGTGGGCCTTGGAGTAGGAGTCGACACAGGCTCCGAACCAAGTAAAACGACCGTGTTAGCATTGTTTTTGTGTCTTATTTCCGCTGCGCACTAACTCTTTTTAAATCCGAACGAATTGCGACATTCACCCCCCCCCTCTCTCGCAATTCTCGATCCAACACAACCCCCCAGGTTTGAGGACCCTAACTATCCAAGACACGTATTCAAATTAAGGAAAGTCTTATATGGATTGAAACAAGCTCCCCGGACTTGGTATGAGAGACTTTCCTCATTTTTAGTGTCTAAGGGTTTAGGAGAGGAACAATTGACCCGACATTGTTTCTAAAAACTAAGGATAAGGACATATTTGTTGCCCAAGTCTATGTAGACGATATCATTTTTGGGTCAAAAAATAATGACTTCCTACAAGAATTCATCAAGTGTATGGAAGATGAATTTGAGATGAGTCTTGTAGGAGAGTTAACCTTTTTCTTAGGCCTTCAAGTTAAGCAAACTAATGAAGGTACACATGTCTTTCAAACCAAATATGCTAAAGAAATTTGGTTTAGAAAATGCTAAGGAAGCATCTACACCCATAGGAACTAATGTGAAAATGGATAGTGACATTGAAGGCAAAATGGTAGACTCTAAACACTATAGGAGCATGATTGGTAGCCTCCTATACCTAACCGCTAGTAGACCCGACATACTTTTTACGGTAGGTATGTGTGCAAGGTACCAATCGTGTGCCAAAGAGTCTCATTTGGTTGTAGTCAAGAGGATCCTAAGGTATGTGAAAGGGACCCTAAACGTCGGACTTTGGTATCCTAGAACCTCTAATGTTGACCTAATTGGTTACACCGACTCGGACTATGCGGGTTGTAAGTTAGATAGGAAGAGTACAAGTGGAGGGTGTCAATTCCTTGGGTTTTCTTTAATTAGTTGGAGTAGTAGGAAACAACCATGCGTTGCCCTATCAACAACGGAGGTAGAATATGTGGCAATGGGTGGGTGTGTTTCCCAACTCCTTTGGATCATGCACACCTTAGAGGACTATGAGCTACATTACACTAAGGTCAAAGTCTTGTGTGATAATGTAAGCACAATCAATTTAACTAAAAATCCGGTTCATCATTCTAGGACAAAACACATTGAAGTGAAACATCACTTCATTAGAGACCATGTGGCAAGGGGAGACATAGAACTACACTATGTTGAATCAAAGTCGAACCTAGCCGACATCTTTACCAAGCCTCTTTCCGAATCAGAGTTTACATCCTTAAGAAGAGGCCTTGGAATGTGTTTTGTGGAAGTATAGAATGAACTTGGACATATTAGCTTTGAAAAAGGGTGCTTGATCCATTAGGGTGATACATTTGGCTCACTTGTGCTTGTGGCACATTGTTGAACCATTAAAAGTATCAAAATATCAAAACTAGACCAACTATGGGGGAGGCAAGTGTTTAATCAATGGGCACTTTGTCAAAGATCATAGTTGGACATTTTAAAACTTTGAAAACCATTTTATGTTTTACATACTTTGCCATGTCTTTCAAAGTCATATGATTGCAAATTTGGTTTCAAAGTTTGATACAAAATATAGTGATTTTCAAAACCTTTGGATTTTTATCAAAAGTCATGCATGTTTGAAATTTTATATGGTTTAATATTTTTCCTTGATAGAGTATAACATTTCAAACATGTATGCAAAATTTTACAATTTTTGGAATTTTTTGGAATTTTCTAGGAGTTTCTGAAATTCGACAGAAAACCTGAAAAATCAGACTGATAGCGTATCAGTCGACTGCCCTATGGGCAGTCGACTGGCATGCCTACTTTTCAGCAACTGTGAGAAATTTCAGAAATCAATAATTCTCACATTTGATGTCGTAGGGTTTGATTGCTTGAGGCAATCATTTTGATGGTGTCAAAGGGGGAAACTAGGTGGTTTAAGTTAGAATTTTAACTTAAAATGGATGATTTTAGGTATTTTGTCTAACTTAGACCTTGAAAGGTTAGAATTTGGAGAGAAGACATGGATTAAGGGGGAGGTACCTCTTAGGTTCGAATATGCCTTACATTTTGACGTTGGTAAGTGGAAACTTAACTTGGAACGTGATTAGAATTGAAACTGTGGAGAAGACATAGGTTAAGGGGGAGGTTACCTCTTAGGGATATTATGTCTCATAATGTTTCAATTGCAATCTTTTGTTATTGCTATTGCTGTTATTTATCTCTAACTTAAACATATTGTCACACATCAAAAAGGGGGAGATTGTTGAGGCAATCGGCCCTTAAATGATTGGAAGATCATGGTTTTGATGTGTGGGCGAATAGGTTTAAAGTTAGAGTGTTATGTTGTATTTGATTTGTGTGATTGAGTTTGCAGGACTTGGAGAATCACACTTGGTGGACCTATCCGAGGGACGAGAGCCGAGGGAGGAGAGCTCCAAGGGCAAGCCGGGAAGTGGACTTCAAAGGGCACACGTGAAGGGTGGCATGGAGGCAAGCCAAGGAAGGCTTGCGTGCGCATCCGAGGGACGAGCCAGAGGGCTAGAAGCTCAAGGGAGAGCTCTGGAAGCCAAAGTAAGTTCCATGGTCAATGGAATTCAGGTGGTCTACTTCTAGGGGATTAAAAAGGACTATAGGGTGTGCCAAGAGGTTTAAAAGGCTAAGGGTAGTTTTAATCCTAGAGAGTTGGCACACTTAAGGGAGAATTATAAAGAAGAAGGTGAAATTAGGATTTGAATTGAGACAAATCGATTTTAACGCCTAAATACCATATAACTTGATGCTATGAATGAGTATGGGAAGTGGCATCAAGGTGACGTCCAAACTAGAACTTTTGGGAAGAGTCCTATGATACTTCTTAGAGAAACTCGGGGGTTGTACCAAACTTGGGATTTGGAATGACCTTGATTAAAATTATATTTTTTCCAAGTAAATATAGGATCCATGAAGTTTCCCACAAGATTTCAGAATTTTTGGGAATTTGTGGTATTAGTTAGGCATTTCTGAAATTCGGATTGAAAATCTAAAAATTCAGAATATCAGGCGCCAGTCGACTGGCTTGAGGCCAGTCAACTGGCAAAACCCACAGAATGTAATTACGGCGTGGACTAGTCGACTAGCCCAGGGGCAGTCGACTGGTACGCGGGTCCTATAAAAGGGAAGGGCGCGCCGGGAAAGCCAAACCTAGGGTTCTGGCTGCCTATTCCCGACGATTTTCACCTCCTTTGAACTCCTTCTGCATCCTAAGCTTCTCCTAAGCCCTAAACTTCTTCCCTAAGGCCACCTCTAACTCCGATCTACCTCTAGGGTTATTAGAAAACCCCCTTCTCAAGTCAACCTACGCGATTCCCAAATCTCACAATACAAAGGGCAAAGAGGTATGATGGTTAAGGTTCATTTTTCATTTAGGCTTTGCATTGACGCTAATATGTTGTTTTGTGTGTGTTTTCTTGGTATTGTCTCTTTTTGGGGGTTGTATTGGGATGCATGCATACTTGGTTCATTAGAGTCGTGTCTAAGAGGTCAAGGGGTGAAGGATCATCCCGACCAAGTTCACAAGGCCCAGAAGAGTCTAGGTTTAGAAGTTTAGAATGTAAAAAGAGATTCGAGGAAAATGAATTTATCCAACTACCCTGTCGGTATCTCAATAAAGCATATTTTGAAGATAAGGCACCTCATATTACTGAGATGATTACTCATTTCGGCATAGAACAACTTGTTTATTGTCAACATGATGTTAATCTTGATCTGTGCAAGGAGTTCTTTACAAATTTGACTTGTCTTGACCTAGACAATAGAGTTTATGAGTCAAGGGTAGCGGGTGTCACCATTCCTTTCACACCAATGGTTTTAGCCAGTTTCCTAGAATGTCGGGCCTCGAACAATCACAATACCTACTTTCCAAACATTGTTGAACCACTTGAGTTCCCAGGTGTAACTATTGATCAGATTCATGTCCACTACTTCAGAAGGCATAGACATGAATCTGAGCGAACTTTTGATGCAAAACCTATGAGTCCATCCAGTCATGTTCTGTACAAGATTGTGGTAGAGTGTCTCCTACCCATTGTCACTAAGGGGAGGGTAAGGATCCGGTTGCCTCACTTGGTGATGATGTATATTCTTGAAAGGCGGATGGATATAGATGTGTCACTGCATGTTTTTGCTTCCATTTGTCATCTGTCTCAGAGTGTGAATGGGAAGATATACATGTCTTTTTGCCACATGTTGACTGAGTTCTTCCAACTACGTTTTGGCATTCGTGTTACTAGTGGTCAGGTAAAGCACCTGTCTAAAGACTATGATCAGATTGGCACCAGCCAATTGTCTTTGGCAGGCATTGAGTCTAGACAGGGGGTATTTGCTTGGAGGGAGCGCCCGAAGATCCCTGAGGCAGATGAGGAGCCGGGTGAGCTTGTCACACGCGCCGAGTACACCCAGATGCGATCTGATGTACACACACTTCAGGCAGATGTTCATCAGCTCCAGGAGGATGTGCATATCACTCGTGAGGATGTGCATCATCTTCGGCAGACGGAGCAGCGGCTTGAAGAAAAAGTTGATGGGATTATCAGTCGCCAGGACAACATGTTCGCAATGATGCAGCGGTGGGACTTAGCTTATCAGGCACCTCCTCCTCCTCCTCCAGATGGTGATGATCACATGTATTTCTGATCAGCTGATGTAGTTGTTGGGTTGTAGTGTTGAGAGTGTTTTGGCCTGATATTTTATATACCTCTCAAACGCTTTATTCTCTGATGTACTGATGTGGATGACTTCCGGCCTATTGGCCCTAGGTGTTATTGTGATGTTTATTTGTTGACTTATGACTATATGTATTATGCACTGATATCATGCTATATTATTAAGTTTATGGTTTATTTTAATAATGTGTTGGATCTTAAGTGCTTGTATATTGCTAAAATATTTCGGTCTCGTTTATGTATATATGTGTGCTCATGATGTGATCTAAAATCTTATGTTCTATATCATTTAACATGGTTTGATTGAAAATCTAGAGGATATCATGTTTAAGGGGATGATCATTTAGACTCAAGAGGAAAAGAGTGGAAGCTCTTGTCGAAAATAGATACATCTATATGAAAAAGGGGAGTGTGGAAATCATTTTAAATATCAAATGGAGTTGATAGAAAGTGCAAACTATAGGATACAATGATTAGAGGTCAATTTTGATACAAAGTTTACATAATTTGAGAACTTTGGAGTTTGTACCAAAAGTCAAGCACGGTTGATGTTTTTTTCGTGAACCAAATTTTTCTAAGGTAGGGAATACCTTAACAACTGTGTTTGCAAAGTTTCATATTTTTCCAGATTTCTGGAATTTTTTATCAGTTTCTGAATTTCGACTGAAATTCTGAAAGTTGTCGTATCAGTCGACTGCCCTGGGGGCAGTCGACTAGTCGTGTGGACAGAATGGGTTTGTGTGATTTCTGAAGGGTTTTTCAGAAATAGGATTCAGTTCTATTTGGCACCTAGAGTAGGGATGCTTGGGGCAATCTTTTGATGGTGTCAAAGGGGGAGAACTAGGGTGTTAAGTTAGGTTTGGGTTGAAACTTAACTTAGGTTTGGTTGTGACTTAACTTGGGATTAGCAATAAAGGTTGAAATATGGGAGAAAGCATAGGTTAAGGGGGAGATAGCCTCTTGTGTGATATGCTTGAATTTCAACTGCTTTTGCTATTATTATTGCTATATGTTCACCTAACTTAACATATTGCCACACATCAAAAAGGGGGAGATTGTTGGGGCAATCAGCCCTGGGATGATCTGGAGGATCATAATGTTTTGATGAGTGGGCAATATGGTTAAGTTAGGATTTGTGTTGTTCTCACATGTGTACATGAGTGTGCAGGTATACAGGTACACATGGACTCGGTTGATGTCTTTAGGTGAAGGATGGCATGGAGGCAAGCTGAAGGCTTGTATGCGCATCCGAGGGACCATTGGATAGCAGAGATGATGAGCCGAGGGACGCGGACTTCGAGGCGTACGTGAAGGGTGGCATGGAGACAAGCCAAGGGAAGGCTTGCGTGCACATCCGAGGGACGATAGCCAGAGGGCTAGAAGCTCAAGGGAGAGCTCTGGAAGCCAAAGTAAGTTCCATGGTCAATGGAATTCAGGTGGTCTACTTCTAGGGGATTAAAAAGGACTATAGGTTGTGCCAAGAGGTTTAAAAGGCTAAGGGTAGTTTTAATCCTAAAGAGTTGGCACACTTAAGGGAGAATTATAAAGAAGAAGGTGAAATTAGGATTTGAATTGAGACAAATCGATTTGAATTAAGATCTCGGGTGCACACAAGCCTCCAGCTTGTCTCCATGCAACTCTTCACCATACCGAAGCCGTCCAGCCAAGTCAATATGTGTAAACCTGTATAACCTACACACTCACATACTCATATTAGTACACAAGGGAAAACCTAACTTAAACCCTTTGCCCAAACATCAAAACACAAGATCACTCCAGACCTTAGATTGCCTCAACACCACACCCTTTAACACTTTATAATGATATCTGAAATTTGAGGATCACCACATGGAGGAGGAATATGAAAAAAAATTGAGAACACATTTATTCAATTTTCAAAAAGAGTCAATCTAGTGACGAGTGATAACCATTTACTTTATTTTTTGATTCTTTGACTTCCATAAATCTATCGTGAGATTAATCTTTGCTATGTTTTCATCAAACCATGTAACTTTTTCTTCTCAACTTCATATATTGCAAAACAATTCTTTTTGGTTGATATTCATGATATATGAGTCCACTTACACATTCAACGTCTACAAAACATATTAAAACCTTCTAATAATATAAATGGATGTTCAATGGATCAAGATGTAGCAGCTGCTTCTTTCATGTGTTCCATACAAAATTTTCCATCAAGTAACAAAGGTGTCATAGTTGAACAAAGGTAGCATAGTTGTATGTATCTACACTTTCACAGCCTAACAATAATTGTTCTTGTTTGACTTTATCTTCAAAAAAATTTTTTAGACTCAAATGTCTAGTCAACGATCCAAGTGTCGTTTTAACAGTGTTGTAGTATCTGACTTCAATTTTGCGAGGAATAGATGATAATGTTTGCACTTATACTTGTCGTCACCTTTTGGATTCTTAATCTCAATCATTTCTATCCATAATTGAGATCACTTTTGTTTCTTTGGCTTATGAAATGAACTATTATCTCTAGTCAAATTGTTATTCAGACTATTCTCTTTATCTATTATTTATTTTGGGATCTCATTTGAATCTAACAAAACTTGAATAATTAAATTTGTTGATTCTTTGAAAATCAAGAGAAAGTATAGTTGAAAAACAAATACATTTCGTGGTATTCTTTAAATTATAGCAGAATCCGTCAAATACTTGTATATGCAAAATCGTAAAGTTATCAAATTTAACAGTTATTCTACTCAAAATCAATATTCAACGATTTCTATTTTCTTCAAGAAATAAAAATAAATAAAAAGATTAAAGCAAAAAATTCTTCTAAAAATATGAACATGTTGAAATAATCAATGATTTAATATTTTAATTTTGTACTGCAAAAGGAAATTAGAGATTGAGGAGAGAGAGGAAAAACTTACAATTATGGCTGCGTTTGGTAAGGTGTAATCCACCTTGTAATGTAATCGAGATTATATTACAAGTTGGATTCCTTTGTTTGGAATAACTTTAAAATTATAATGTAATGTAATTTGGATTACAAAATAAAACCTTTGTAATCTGGATTACATTACAGCTTGTAAAGTCGTCGGCCGGGTGGCGATGGTCGTCGGTCGTCGGCGGTTCGCCGGTCGCCGGCCGGCCGGCGCGGTCGCGCGCTGGCGGTCGCCGGCCGGTCGATGGTCACCGGCCGGCGGCGGTCGTCGGTCGTCAATCTTGATTACATTACATGATGGATTACCCCTCACCAAACAAAGAAATCCAACTTGTAATGGTTATCAAAGATTACATACAATTCATTACCAAACATAACTATGTAATCAAGATTACATTACATTACATTACAAACTTGATTACATTACAGACCTGATTACATTATCCCCTACCAAACGTAGCTTCCGGTTAATTGGAGAAAACTCCCCAATCCCAAACTGGTCTTTGCATGCACTCCCCACTTGATAAATTCTTTGCATTCACTCCCTGATGGATTGAGTATAAAAGAGTGAAAACTCAGTATACATTGTAAAGATTTGAGTATAAATTGTTTGAAATTGAGTACTAATTTAAGAAATTTGAGTACAAAGTTTCGGTGACCCTCATGTGAAAATCTTGATGTGGTGAGTATAAAAGAGTGAAAACTCAGTATACATTATAAAGATTTGAGTATAAATTGTTTAAGATTGAGTACTAATTTAAGAAATTTGAGTATAAAATTTCGATGACCCCTCATGTGAAAATCTTGATGTGGTGGATGCAACCTCACATACTCAAATTTCTAAATTTTATACTCAAATTTTTTTCAAATAATACTCAATCTAAATCAATTCATACTTAAATTTTGATAATGTATACTGAAATTTTTACTATATACTGAAACAATGTATACTCAAATTTTTTCAAATAATACTCAAATTTCTTAAATTAGTACTCAATCTCAAACAATTTATACTCAAATCTTTACGATTTATACTGAATTTTTACTCTTTTATACTGATAAAAAAAATAACACACAAAACTATCTTGTCAATCCCATCAGGGAGTGCATGCAAAGAGATTTTCGATTGGGGAGTGCATGCAAAGTCTAATTTAATGTTGAAGAGTTTTCTCAAATTTTCCTTTATATGTCAATCTTAAATAATTAGTAATTCATAATGAACTAAGGATTGAAGAGCAAAAGATCGAAGCGTGGCGCGTGAGACCGCAATGTGAAGGAGGCTTCCAAGTAAAAGGACGTGGAGGCGGAAAGAAGCTTGTTTGCGATCTCCACTCTATCCCGGCCACTGAAAATCGCACGCCCCGGACGCCACTCGGCCCTCTTCTTTGAATTATTCGGCAGGCCGTAGAATTTGTGAAAAAACAAAATAGGGTTATGAAAAAGTTAAGATAACCTATTAACTCGTTAACCCAATTAATGAGAAAATATATAAATGGGATTAGAAAATAATAAATATATTTTTCAAACCGATTCAAACAAAAATTCACCATCCGAGTCGATTTGCACCCTAGTTGCAAACAGATTGGCTCTGCATGCCTGTAGTAATCATAAAGAACGAATCCAATGATCGGTGATTTAACGTGGATAACCCAATAAATCAGAACGTCTGTCTCACTTACTTAATACCCGAAATAATTATATATCAAAAAAAATATCTAGAACATGGAACCTTTCTGGATAAATGGCAGGATCGAGTTCAACCAAACGTCGCAAAGTTTTTCTACTCATCACATGATCGATACACAATAAGAGAATATATGACAATGTTAAAATACGGGACACGATAGAGTTGCACATGAACACCCTTCGTAGAGTTCTCTTAATAGGATTTATATGTTATCACCTTCTTAATAGGATTTATATCTAATAATAGATATGTCTTACAAGCAAACAATCTTCACATAACGATAGGATGATAGTTCAGTGTTCAGATGTGTCATAGTGTTGAGCTATTCCAAGTGATCTTTACATAATTCCAGGGAGAGCCATAACTATTCAGATGCGCCGGAGAGATGCCAACCGCTTCTCTAGTTCATCAACTTCGGGTTTCTCTGGAGCGACATGCCTGTGAAGCAGTTGTCCGAGCTCAGAATGCAAGAAATTAAACTAGCAAAAATGTATGAGCATATTGGTGACTAGAAAAGCTTTCATACCTCGTGGCAGTATCAACTTTCTTATTATTAACTGCAATCCGACCTTTCGGAGCCGAAGACAACTGCAAAAAGTAGTTTATAGATAAGAATGAGATAGCATCATCACTTTCTAATCTGAAGAATCTGCAAGGGCAAATGTCATGGGGAAAACATAGAAAGGCTACCTGAGAAGCAACGTCAACACCAATTTCATCAAGCACCTAATGAATAAATGGAGAAAATTGAAATTAAATAATTTCATGGCGGAAAATTTAACTGAAACTTTTTGCTAGCTGCAATAATACAGATCTCACAGCTACTTTAGTTCATGATGCTAAGACTGTAGAATATATAAGCTTACCTGGTTTGTGAGTTCTTCTGTTTCCTCCTCTGCTTCATCTTTATCCAACGTTTCATCTATGGCCTCCGACATCATCTCAATCTTCATAAGGAGAACATATTTATGTTTCTCAGTGCATATTTGTGGACAATAAACACAGATTCCAATAATCATTGGGATAGACATTGTGTTTCAGTTCGCCAAACTACATAGAAAGTCTTGCTATAAATCACTAAATATAGATGATTTCTGCAAAAAGGTTATACGCCGATCTCAAGCGCCCTACACGGCTAGTTCCACAGTCATTTGTAAAGGATAAATTAGGAAACTAAGCAAACCATCACATGGGAGGATATTTCTCCCAGCTTCACTAGGAATCGACCCTTGCTTCATTATGCAACTCTACCATGTGGTAACCAACTCAGCCAAGCCCCGGGGGCGCTAAATAGAAATGATGAGTAAATAGAGATGATGAGTCTTAGTTTGGCTGTTGATGGTGAATCCAATAGATCTGGATGATGGAGGAAGAAAAAGTTGTGCAACTGTGTCCATCTCCAAATAGTTGAGACATGCAAATATCTAGATGAGAACTTATTGCAATGAAATATTATGTATCTCATACTTTTGAAAGAAACAATACAGCTGTATAGAAATTCAGTTAACATTTATCAATTAAATATCAAAGTTCTGAGTCCAAGATCACAAAATATAAAGGCCTCCCACGATTAGCCCATGCAATATAAACAAGTAGCAACCTCTGCTGTTCTTACTAAAAAGTGTAATAAAGTCAACAAATACAATTTCTACTAAACACTTTACCATTGACTAAGCCATAATTCATCATAACCCTCCATCTTAACTAGGATTAAAATATTTGACTGGAATACTCATAAACAAAACTTGGGAGATCAAAACTACCCTAAATTTAATTTAACTGAAGGAGGGTCCACAGGTAACTACTGATAATGGAAGATTACAACATGCATAGAAAAAAGGATTCTCTTTTAAAACTTAGTCTTGAAGTACTTAATGACAATGTAAGCAAACTGTTTAAGTACAAGATCAACTACAATTGGAACTATAATCTGTTTCAGAAAATGTGATGGGCTATGCACTCCTAGAAGGATCGACACAGCAAGAATAACAAGCTGTGTGTGCAGCTATTCGGGCTCTGCTAATAGATGTCATACTGTCATAAACTCTAAGCAGATAAGGATATTAAAATCTTTCAAATCACTTCTAATTCCATGAAATAGAATCTGAACAATCTCCTTCTACTTTTCACAATTCCAACTCCAATTAATTCAATTCGTTAACTATAAAATCTATTGGTCATCTTTGAACATGTAAATATCTTCTAAATTATTTCATCCATTAGATCTACATAAAATTATAATTTATATTAGCATCTTATGTACTAGCATTTTTTACATATTCTCTTCTGATTGCTCAATACATTCACCAATAGAATATGATTGGTAGTACAAGTATTACATATATATTTTTTGTTAGAATACGTAACATGCGACAATTACCCAGCACTTAAAAGAATCTCCTATCCATTTTAAACATTCACTCTTCATCCTATTATGACATCCTTGTTCCAGGATATACTCCTTTTCGGAGAGTTTACAATAAATTGAAATTACAAAAAATAATTTCAACTTAGCTGTTGAGTGTCCCGAGCTGCCTTTTATGCAGACTGCAATCTCCCAAGCAGAATCTCCTGACCAGGTCTCCCGAGCAGGTCTCCCAACCAAGTATCCCGACCAGGTCTCCCGAGCAGTAGTCGGACGTCTCCCGACCAAGATCTCCCGAACCGGTCTGCCTGAACCGGAACTGGAGAGTTGCTGAGGCCTGCGTTACGCAGTTTCTTTGAAACAGATTTATCCTCCTCCGGTGGTGCTTCGAGGCTCCGATGGACGTCTGTCTCTCAAGATACAACAGCGGGACCACGGACACAACGGAACACTCGTTGCTCGTGGCGAACTGAGAAAGTACCCGAACGCTATCAATGCAAAAAAGGTGAAACCGCCACCTTAGCGGCCCCGTGGTCCCGACCCCACAAGTATCCAGAGGGGTTAAATCACGGTTTTACTGGTGGGGTAAGGCGCCTGGGGCCGAGAGAATTTAAGCCAGCAGACCAGGTTTTTACCCCATGTGCGATTGGCGACTCTCGAACCTGAGACCTCCGATGCAAGCAGCCAGACGCCTTACCAACCGAGCCAGCCCGTGGGGGCACCCGAACGCTATCAAGGGAGGTAGGGAAGAAGGTCGAAGATAATTTCTTCTCTGTATATCTTTTGCTCTCGGCCACAACCTCTTTATATAGGCTCAGACCCCCACAGTAATCAATGACCAAATCATCGTCATTTACTGTCAATTAACCGTCCAGATCCGAACGTCTGGGAGTTACTGATTTAGCATTAATCAATAGTTAATGCATCAGTTACACTTGAGCAAAAAATTTGGCAAAACATTGGTTTATCTGCTTGGACAAATTTTGCCCCGACGGTCGGACATTCGATGCGCGCAGGTCGTGCACGCACACGAGTCCAATTGGTTTAGTACAAATCCGGGCCCTGAATTTACACCCCCTGCACACCCACGCGTGAGAGAGAGCCTCTCCCCTTGCATTTGTTCACAACTAACATGCTTGTGAAACAATATAAACCAACAATTATGCCTTAAGACTCCCAATGTGGGACTAAAGTCCCATTCACAATAGAGTCCCTTTATTTTCCATCTCCCTTTCCATTCACATGAAACTCTTAATGTGAGACTAAAGTCCCACTCACCAAGGAGCTTCTTTCCTCCCTTTCCATTCACACTATATCCAACAATCCTCACTAAGATCTCCCTGTCGAATAATAAGCCCCACAAAGGATGAATATCAAATGAAAAGAAATTTTGAAGGGATGCTTCTCTTATAAAATTATGAACTCTGGAGAAGATTTTGAACAAGAGAAAAGAGAAAGCATCGCAAATAATAGTATGGCAGACCTAAAAAGGCTCATTATCATGCTATTTATAATTTGAGCAAAGCATGGAGGAGCAATAGTCAAGTTTGAAGTACTATAACATCCAGGATCAATGCCTATGAAAGAAGATTTTAGGAAATAATTTCACCTTTTAGGCTTTCTGTCAAAATTTGGCAAAAGAATTAGATTCACAGAACAAAATATGGTTAGCTCAGAAAATATTACAAATAGAAATTTCCACAATAATGTATAAGGCATAAAAAATAGTTGTTTGATTAAAATTGCAAAGGGAAGAGGTAAGCAACCATGCCTGAAAAATATTCCAAACCAATGAATATCAGCAGTAGTTACGTGTGGCTATTAAAGAATGTGAGGCCTATTCAATATGATTCCATAACACAATCTTGAGAACTAAATGTTCCAAACTTTAACAAAGATCAAAACAACATCTAGACGACAACAAGCTTCTGATGAAAAGTTATATTAAAAGTTTAGTTGATTGTGTTACCGTCATATCCAATTGTGTTGATTGCTTCTGAAACTCTCTCATTACTTTTACCTGCTTTGCTGGTTGCATTTGCTGAAACATACAATCCAACATGTAATAACACTGGTACTGTTTGCTAAGAATACTAATGCTGTTAGCTAATGTCTCAAATAGGAATCTATTTTTGACATGATGGACATTTATTAATATTACCTTGTTCATAGCTGCCATGGCCTTGCTTGCACCTTTCATTCCTGTGGAAATTGAAGTGCTAGCATACATTGCCTGGAAAACAATAAAGGTTTAGTTTTTCCATACCATCATATCATTGAGTACAATGGCGGATTGATAACTACTAACTTGGGTATGAGTGGCTATGCCTCTTATTTGGGCACGGGTTCCCTGCAGGTTAGTGATTTGTTGTCTCAGTCGAACAAGCTGGCGAGCTAAGATACGCGTGGCAGCCTGTAAAGTTATACATGTACCACTAAGTGGTGGCATTCAATCCTCATTTTTTTTATGGTTAATAGTACGACAATGTTATTATGTGGCATTTGACTGCAGAATATGATGAAGTGTCTTGAGGACAAAACTAATAAGAATGGCCAAATGGAGAATATTATCACAAGTCAATGTGACATGAACAGTAAGAACAAATCAATCTGAAGTGCAAAGAGGCAGAAAAACACGAAAGAAACTTGCTTCATTCCCAGTTTGTGCAGTCTTCTTGATCTCTGCAACCAATTTCTTCTCCTGTAATGGACCTTTTTTTCAGAAAAAGAATTAAGAAGAACATAAAATTTAGAGATTATTAATATGGTTGCTTGCACAAACTGACCTCCAGCTGCAGTGAAGCTATCTCTCTTTCTACACCTGAAGCCAAGATAGATGGTCAGTAGTAGAAAATCTAGCAAATAAAAAAAATAATAGTCCTGCCCATCTGATTAAGACCTGGTAATTAGCCTCTGACACTCAGTTTCTGAGTTAGCAGAGACAAGACAATATATTGTTTAGTGTTTGGTTCAAGTTATAGAATCACAAGGTGACATAGAATCAAGGATGATTGGAACATCCACCCTTGAGGGGCCGCCGAGGTGATGGTTTTACGTTTTTGCTGCCAAAGGATGATTGGAACACCTCAACACCATGGGGGGATTTAGTACTAGGTAATTTAGTATCTTATTGCTAGGTATGTTATACAATTTGAGTGATCGTTGCCATAATTGAAGATAGATCTGTCACAATATTTTAAACACAATGTTTTGTTTACACGGAGGGAAGAACTAGGAGAGCAAGGAAGTGATTTAAGTGAGGAGCAAAAGGAAAGAAAAGAATTTATTCACTCACTTACTTCATCACGTTTACTTCAACAGAATTGAAAAGAGGAAACTAATGTCACTTGCTTATTTGTCATCTATCAAAAAAATTTCACAAATTCCAGTTCTCTTCATTACTGATGATTTGGGAAAAAATAGAATGTAGTTAAATTCCTTTCACATCTTAATTTTCCTTCTAAGTAAGAGGGAGAAAATGATAATTTTGTTCATTTCTGTTTCTTCTATTTCCACCCAAATAAACACACCATTAACTAGCATGTGTGCAAATCACCACTTCTTTTAATAGTGATTTAATCACTCTAATTCAGGATGATTTGACCACAGTGGTGATTTGAAATTACCTTCTAAAATGATACTTAATTCCTTGACCAAAAAATTGATAATTAACTTTTAGTCTCCTAATTATAAAGCATATCAATGGTCATTTGTCTGAAACTGAATCACCTGCTAAATACCACCCTAATTGAAAATTTAGGCACAAGGTCTTCATTTTCCTTCTAAGTAAAAGGGAGAAATTGATAATTTTATTTAATTTCTTTTTCTTCTATTTCCGCCCAAATAAACACACCAGTAACTAGGATGTGTGCAAATCACCGCTTCTTTTAATAATGATTTAATCACTCTAATTTAGAATGATTCGACCACAGTGGGGATTTGAAATTACCTTCTAAAATGATAATTAACTCCTTGACCAAAAAAAAATTGATAATTAACTTTTAGTCTCCCAATTATAAACCAAATCAATGGTCATTTGTCTGAAACTGAATCACCTGCTAAAAACCTCCCTAATTGAAAATTTACGCACAAGGTCAAAACTGTGTGTTTTTGTCCTTAGTAGTAAATCGATCCTCATTCCCTATCATAATAAAACCCTAAACATATCAGCAAGCCAAGTTCGTACCTCGTGTCGCGACTCCCATTTCTCTTTTGCTCGTCCTTAGCGCATCTACAAGGAAACAAAAAAATTACAACAGTTTCACAGATTATCACCCAAATTAATCGAACAATATGGGGGGAAAAAAAACAATGCATTTACTGCCGAAACCAATAAAACGGCACTAATCATCAAAAAGAAAAAAAAAACAAGAAAGAAGTAAAACCGGAATATTTGTTTTATTTGAGAGTGGGAGCGTTTGTGCTCATTATACCCATAGTCGATCAGAAATCAAGGGCAAACCTCCCCATTCAGTGCAACGAGATAAAATGTAGATCATAGAAGAAACTTTTCTTGGTTCTTACCTTTGGCGGAAGGCTTCTTCCTGAAGATATTCATGGTTCGTCGTCGCTATGACCAGAGGAAGTCAAGCTATCCCAGATCGAGAGTTTCGAGAGAGATCGAGTTTGGGGTTTAGGGTACCCTGCTGCTAACCTGGAATAAGCCGCAGCTAAACGGGAGAAATAACGTCGTCAAAACTCAACCCAAACTAGCCGTTGAGCAGTGGGGCAGATTGGGTCCCGTGAAATGTAATAAAGAATCGGTAATTCTTCCAGAATTTATTTATTTTCTTAATTATTATTGAGTCTATTAAATTTTTTATTTATATTAATTACTATAATAATGATAAAATAATTAATATATTTGATATAAATATATATATTTTAAATTATAGTCACGATTTATTTTAAAAAAATTATTTTTTTCTTTAATTATATTTGAACTTAATAAATTTTTATTTATATTAATTATTACAGTAATAATAAAATAGATAATATATTTGATATAAATATGTATATTTTAAATTATAGTCACAAAATACCTATTATTATTTACTTTAAAATAAAAATTTTTAAATGATATTAAAAGTTATTAAAAAATTAATACTGAATAGTCTGACTATTTAGAATTTCCATAAAGAAATATGATAAAAATAAAAGTAAAAAAATCCTTTTTTCCACTAGAACTGTGCGTTGGCCGGGGTCGGATGGCCGAGTATCAGGCCCCACACCCGGCCTCATGTCGGATAGTCCGTGAACACCACGTGGCAAGTTTAATATTATCCAAATAATTACCACCGCGGTGACAAAAATCGAGGTTTCCCGATTTTGAAAATTCACATTATCGAGTCAATGCCATGAGAATAAAATAATCCTACCACAGTACTATAACAACTATAACTACACATTACTCGGACAATGATTAAGTTAAATCAACGAATAATCAGGAATCCAAAATTCTAAATCTTTCCTGCAACAAAACTTTGCCTCCAATAAAAATTTAAAGATACTGACAATAAATCACCATTGATATTTTCTAATTTACCTGATAACCAATAAAAAAAGAAATAACCTTTTAATAATTTACATAATTCGAGATACTCTTTTAAATTGTGCCCAAACTTCATAACATTTTTTTCTGGATAGATATGTTACAACACAAGTTCTTGCAACTTCAGGCTTAAGCAAAATGAGATGCATGACTTTTGTAGTTTCATCCACTTCTACAAACTCACAGATCTACAATAACTGAAACAGGACTTAAACAAAAGACCAGTTCACAAACATGAAAGCAAGGCAGTGGGTTGACCCCTCTTCATTCAAGACCTTCCACGCAACAGCCTGTTCGTATGACACCGGCCTCCCCATGCTCGACAGGCAGACACCGGCCGGAAGATAGGCAAAGCCCTTCGATTGGGAGATTGTCGGAACAAGTATAAGCAACTCAGAAATACAATTACACGAATGCAACGGCTTCACTTGCTTATTACTCACCTGTTGCATAATCTTTGGGAACTCCGAGCAAAGCAACTTTCGGGCACCGTCGTCTAGGATGTTTTCCAGCATAATGTCTTGCAGAGCTATCAGTGTGGTCTCCAGCAGATCAAGACCAGCTTGGTTGGAGAAGGTAAAAACAGGTGAGGCCTGCAAATGGTGTTACATTCAACAAACAGCAATGACACAAAACAATTCATTAAATGATGAGAACTTGCCTTTAAAGAACAGCACATGATTGCATCTGAACAGTGCCAAAGCATTTTCAACAAGGAGTCGTTAGGTTGCAAGTCTATCTGAAGGAGTTCAGCTCCAGTTTGAGCCCTAAAACAATCAATAAAAAGAGACCACCGGCAATTCAGTCAAGTAACTTAGATTGCACCTTTAAAGCGATCAATGCGGCAAAGCATGAAAGCATTGAAGCGTTGCTCGTGGAGTAAAATTACCTGTAACTTCGGAAAATCCATTGTGCCAGAGTGTTAGCTTCAGGAGAGCCAGGTGGGAGAATTTTGGATCCAATCTGAAAGCCTGGTGTTGGAGAAATAGCCATAGCAACTCTTTGAACCGAGGAAACCACACTTCTAACGTATTGTCGAGCCATTGCTGCCACATTGTCTCGAAGGTGATTCTCAAACGTGAACTGGAAGGCTATTGTGAGGACCGATCGGAGATTGTAGGCAGTTGAAGCAGTCTCATTAGTGGACCGTGGAGCAGCACCAGAACCAGTCTCTAGTGTGGATGCCAAATCGAGGGTTCGTGAAGGGGCAGAGGAATCCTAAAAGTACAGTTTACAAAGCTTAGTTACAAGTCGAGTAAAATCTTATGTACAGCAAATAAAAATGACCAGACAACTATCATTGGATCTTCTTTGTTGGAGGAAATTGCCCACTATGACAACTGAATCCAAATCACTTGTATTTGTGTTCGAAAACCCATGGAATAAAATCTTAATCAGAGCCGGTTTGGATCTATTGTCAGATGTTATTGCCCCACTGAAACAGGCAGGCCAATATCACTCATCCACACATGTACATACCCGCAGATCAAATCTCAGCAGTTCAACATCAAATTGTACTGAAACACCCAGTCATTGTCAATTGGCATCGTCACATACCAAAACCACGTCGATGCAGTTTGACAATCTCGCACCGATATCTAATCTGTCATTTAACCTCATCGAGTAACAACACACTATGTCCAATGTTCAACTAAAATAGAAGATAAAACCTAATGTAAAGAATGTCTAGTCTTATGCCTATTGTTTACAAATTAGTTATTTGGATAAAAATAAGTCATGTTTAGGATTTTTATCCAAATAACTAATTTTCAGCGAGCTGCGCAATGGCCCATGTCATGACCCTCCTCAATGACAACATCATGCCTTCTATTTTTACCATCTCCCAGTTTAATGAAGTGATTTGTCATCTAAAATCTGATTCTATTCTATCTTAGCGCATGGTGCATGATTCTATTCTATATTATGTTCTCATTTGGCTAAAATTTAGCAAAGCGTCGAGTTATAGTGTTATACCTTACATCTATCTTTCCTCTGGAACCCTCAAGTGTTCTATTCCCTCAATTATCACTTGCTATTACAATATCCGCTTCAGGAAGAAACCCATTTGAGAGATTAGGCTCGAGGTATCTCTTTCTCCTCTCCTGATGAGATTGAAGACATGAACATTTGTATGTTGATTTGCTGTCAGAAGGAATTAGCTGTGCGCACCAACAACAATTTCCATTGCTTTTTTGATTGGAGGGCGAAAGAGATCATCGGCCATGTACTTCCTTAACTACAATCGGCCATGTGCTTCCTTAACTACACAAGTTTTGTTTTGCCTACATGCAAACACCATGTTTTCTTTTCACTATCATCGCATCTGATTCATATTCATATTCATCTTATGGAAGTCTCTCTAGTCCATGTAACAAAAGTCTCTTCATGGTCCAGCTTAAGGCGAGTGTTCGATTAAAATCTAGCATATGCCCTAGTGATTTAAGTATTGATTAGGGTCTTCATGTCAAGTCTATAAATAAATGTAATTTATCATTTATGAAATAACGCAATACACTATGTCCCTCCTAATACACCAATCGAACTTGTTTTCCTAATTCTAGTACAAAGTAAGGAAACAAGCAATATTTGAGGTAGCATGACTCATCTGAAAATGGAAAAAGTCTTCGCATTAACCATCATGAGATATCACTTGTCCTTCACATCCAATTAATCATAAAAATATTAAAACAATATCGACACCAGCAGGAGATGTAGTTAAAAGCATCAATTATGTAGTACTTCAAGATATGGTTAACATCATGATACTAACTGATTTAGGCTCCAGTGGTATAACACGAAAGCCTGAGGGCAGCAAAGGAACATCATCTGTAAAAGATTCATCGATGGGCGCAAAGACAAGCTGAGCACAGGCACCAATAGCATTCTCCTCAATTCCACTGCAGAGCTGCAATAGAAAGGATATAAGCAATTCGGCAAACGATTCTAGCGTAAGATGGTTAGTCCAATACAAACCTGTAACAAGGTCATATCCCTGGAGGATAAATTGACGTCTTGGTTGAAACAATGGCCCTCAATCTTGACCACCTCCAAGGACTGCAGTTACAAACAGAAGAAAAATCATATCCGAAGAAGCAATCACCAAACATAAGGATACTTTTCAAGCGTTAGAAAAAAGATTACCTCTTCATGTTCGATAGTGTGAGCTAAAGGAAGTATCGCCTGATTGCCCAAAAGACCAGAATTGACTCTAACGCTAGGATTGAATAGGTACAACCTCTTAGTGATGCAGCAGAATAAGCATCAACAGCACAATCAGCCCATTCTGATCTATGCTCCCTCAAAAATCGGACAAGTATTGCAGGTGGTACATTCTATGAACAAACAAATTTTCGAAAATTTCAAATTACTGTCTAACGATATTAAGATGGCAGAGTGAAAGAGCTTTCTGGAAATTTCAGATTAGACCTGCAGCAACATTGATGCTTTTGCACAGAGAATACCGCTGCCTATGGTCGAAAACATTGCTGAAGAATTACTATGAGACCCTATAATTCGATTCAAGGAAGAATCTACAGCGATGGTCACATCATCAACACCATCGCTGCCTAGTAAAGTCCAACCATCATCACCAAAGCTATTCACTGCATCATTGAAACCTCTGTAATAATCAATAAAAACCAGAACTTTTAGTTTTAAATACACAGAAGAAGTTGAGGAAGACACTGCGACGGAATAGAAATCCATGACCTGTTCAATCTCTGCATCAAAATCCTCAAAACAGAAGGTTGTTGACTCCCACACCGAACGTCAGCACTAGCCTCAAAAGAAATTTGTCTTAAGTGGCGAAGGGCCTGCAATAAGTGGAAATAGCATAAGTAGTGGAGAAGCTGAGTTGAGCAATTAACAACAAACAAAAAGGCTTACAGCAAGGGTCATTTTCTGCGCTAGAAATTTCGATGATTCGTACAAGGGTCTTAGAACCTCAGGTACACTGCATGCCTGGACCATGAAAGATATAGCCAATAAAAAAAGAAGCAAACCTCGCTAAAGATATAGGGAAAAGAAAAGGAAAACTCACATCTAAATCAATATGATCTACAATGTGAATCATCGAACCACCACCATCACAAGGTCGAATTAGAAAACCACTGGGAAGTACTTGACCTCGTACAAAGCCTGGAGCTGATGGCCCAGCCGGACCACCAGTTGCAGGAGTCAATGACCTCTCACAGGTCTGAAATAAAGGTGTCACGCCAATGTAGAGTGGTATACCTCAAACTAAATGAAAATCTTAGCAAAAATCATACCAAGAGACTGCCGTCTTCAAGAGCTGTGGTATACCTCAATGTCCAAAAATCCCTGGCTACTGCCAAAGTAGTAGGTGCATACGCCTGTATCAATGAGATAAAATACAACCAAAATATGTAAACATCAAACTAACCAAGTTGTCAGAACAAATCAGAAAAGAGCAAACCTGCATGTGTATAAGCTCAATATTTCCTCCATTACCAGTCGGAACTACACTGAGCACATCAAGGCAACGACAATCACGGTACCAAGAAGGACGATCTTTAAGAATCTCTGCAACCTAAGGTCCCAAATGCACATCACTCATGTTAAACGGATGCAAACTGGCTAAATGAAAATTCAGTATGCAATGACTCACCCTAGTGGGCTCTAGACTCACGAGGCCACAGGCTCGAGCTGCAACTCCAATAGAATTGTGAGAAACAGCAACAATTCCAATGGAATCCGGACCAGGCTATTATAGAGAATGAGAAGTATCATACAACTTGTACACAGAAAGTTAGACTAAAACCAGGTGGTCAAATAGTTCTAGAAAAGATCACCTTCATCCCAACCATTTGAACCCAATTAACAGCAGTTCCAGTAGCTTTTGCCAGGAACTCTGCCATGGTCTCCTCCGCAATTGCAAGAAGACTACAACAGAAATATCCCCAAACACAACAAATTGTTAGACACTAAATTAGTCTTTACGACCAATACACTATTGTTACCTGGTTGGGTTATTAGCATCTCTTTGAGGAGGTTGAGCCGTTATGTTTTGCTGATGGTGGAACTGACCGCTCGTAATCACAGACTCACAACTGGTGTTTCTTATTGTCACAGATGCCTGAATGTCCAGTGACAAATAGTAAGATCAATGAAAAACTTCATACAACAGAGTTTAGTGTGTGTTTTCAGAATTGAAATTGAAATATGACAAATATTTCATAAAATTGCATTATTGTTCATAATGGATTGCTAAAATAACAGCAGCTGTGAGGAACTAGCTGTCCAAGTCAAAATAGATAGATAACATAATAAGTTCTTGTGCTAGATGGAGTGAAAAGATGAAAAAATTAAGTAGATACGATAACCAGTATAAATAAGAAAATAATTCAAACAAGAACATTGCATTTTTTTGTGATAGCCACTTCAGAAAGTATAAGCTTAGTTTAAGCATACATACATTTTGCACTTGCTGGCGCATATGGCCATTCTGATAAACAAGTTCAGACACCTGCTTTTGCAGCCGATCATTTTCTTCCATTAACAGTTTATTCATGGCACTGAGCTTGCGATTAACTGTTAGGAGCCGAAAGGATTCTTTCCTCTGCTTTTCCCGACATCTAGCAAAAGCAAAGAGTGACTACTACAAATTTGAGTCATACAATTAATGCATTACAAATTTATTTATAGGCTGATGAGTATCAATCCACCACCACAGTTCAATGGTCATAACTTTGACAGGAATTAACAATTACAGAAAAAACTAAACTTTTGACAAGAATCTTTAGATGTCTTTCAGAATTTTCTTAGCAAAATACATAAATACGCATTAGAAACTTAACCAAAAATATAAACAGATACCAAAATTTCAGCGCCTGGAACTTCTGAATCAGCAAGTTTGCAACACTTAAATATGATCAAAGAATAAGACACTAATTCACCAAACAAAGAACAAGAACTTGTCCCGAGGTCATCCTGACAAATTCCAGATATTTATCTGTAGCAGAATTACATCCTATAAATGTCCTCAATAAGTAACAAAATTCAATCCTCAGACTACTCTGATGGGCGAGTATGAGAAGAAAAGCACCAGAATATGTCAGAAATGTAATGAATAAATAAGGTAAACCTTAGGCATACACCAGCACATAAAACTCCTTTCATATTTCATATTTTATTGTTTGCAATAGAATGGACATGAAAAAGTGGAGTCTAAACGTACAAAAAACACTAATTCTGCTAAATTCGACAAAAATGTAACAGTGCCCTAACTCAAGAGCCCAACCTAAAACTTAAAGGAAGAACAACGAAGGAGAAACATTTCCGAGCTATTATACTAAATCTAGACATAAAGAGCCTAGATTTATCCTAATAACATGACCAAAATTCAATACGAGGGAAAAAGATCGACCAAAAACTACTTTTTTTCCCTCACTCATCGTTTACCTTCGGTTTTGGAACCAGACTTTGATCTGCTTTGGTTCGATGTGGGAGAGGATGGGGCACTCCCGTATGAGCTGCTGCCGCCTGAGAGAAGTCGGCTTGGGGCACTCGCTATACACCCTCTCAAGCGCCTCCACTTGCTCCGGCGTGTACCTCACGTACTTTCCAGCATCCATCACCGCCTCTGCCTGATGTCCCTTCCGTGCCTCCTTTCCACTTTCCACCAACTCCATCTCCATCCGCCCTCACAGAAAAAAAAAACCCTAAAAATCAAATCTGTCCACACAGAGGCGCTCACCGCCTCGGAACTCCCGCTACCACTCCTATTCCTTTACCCAGGCAGAAGGGAACGCATCGTAGCGCCTCAGACCTCGCCGCCAGCACAGCAGAGACAACCCCCACTCTCCGCTCTTCGCCCTACACAGGGGGCATAGCTACGGCGACAGAGGTAGTGACGAAGAAGAATAAGAAGAAGGGCGAAAGAAGACGATTTGCTTCTGGATGCGTGCTGGATTTCGTCGGCCAGTGGCTTTGCGGTGGGAGCGGCGCGTTTAAAGTTCAAAAGCTGGGGAGTGCGGCGATGTGCTGCTGCCCCTTCTCCTTCCGCATGCTTTTCGTTCGCAGAATAATAGAAAGAGATTAAAAACCACTGTTTTGGAGGAAAAGTTTTGGATTTTTTAATGGCACTCTGCTGGAGCCGCTCGAGCTTGCCCTGCCTCGCCTCCTCTGGTAGCACTGCACCCGCAGTTGTGTTGGCGAGGGAGGAGTAAAGATAAAAGTGCTTCTTTTTTATTGCTTCAATGCGATTTCGCGCACACAGAGTGAAGGAGATAGGAGAGAGATTGCTTCACACATCAAATCAATTTAGGGGAGGGGAGGAGAGGGGAGCGTCGTATCGATGTGGGTGGTGGTGTCAGTGGTAAAAGAGAGATTGTATTGGTTTGCAGCAGTAGGTGGCATGGATTGCATGATGCAATGGAGGTTTGTGATGGGCATAGCAGATGGTGTTGCCTACATGACCTGAGCAGCGCTGCTGAGCCCAGGTGCTATTTGTCCTTCTCTTCTTCTCCTGCTCTCTCTCTCTCTCTCTCTCTCTCTCTCTCTCTCTCTCTCTCTCAACACTCCATTTCAGTAGTCTTATTTCATTGCTTTAACAGATCTAACATAGTTCTTCCATTTTTCTAAATTTATTTTCATATGTAATAATTCAGTTCATCCAACAATCTACTACCGTCCAACCCACCATAATAATATTTCCAATTTCTAAATTTAAAAATTATTTTTCTAAAATTTTTATTTTTATTTGATCCCTTACACGGGACAATGATAAAATATTTAATTTTTTTTATAAATGATTATGAAATCAATCGAGATATTCAGAGCCCACGTATACGTTAGATTTACTAGAATAATAAAATATTTGATGAATTTATAAAGTTTCACATTTCGAAATTTAGATAGAGCAAGAGTAGATTTCAATAGATTTTTTGACTATAAATGTTGGTTATGTAATGAAAAATATAATATAGCAGGCACTTAAGTAGACAATAAATATAGATGCAGGAATTTGATATGAAAAACGCAGAGTTAGGAATAGTTATCCGGTTGAAGCGCCGGCGTGCCGACTGTCCTTAGAGAATTGATTGCCGCCCTACGGTGCAAAGGCTCCCGGCAAAATTCCCCCAAGATCCGACAACCACGCAGCGTCGTAGGTGCACTCCAAGACGATCGCTGCTCGCGGAGACAACCTCAGATCGCACAAGGCGAAGCCTCAAGACCCAAAACAAACCGATCGCAGAAGACGAAGAAAAGCAAAAAGAGAAACCGCCGATCGCTCAGAGAGAGAAGGAGAGAAGAAAACAGTGAATGAATGAATTGCTTCTTCCCCTTCTCCTTTTATAGATTCGAAGAGGCTTCTGTTTGGTTTAGGAATCAAACCGAACCGAAATCTGCAAAACCAAACCGGGTCGCCCGCAAGCACGAGGCTCACGGGCTGGGGATTTGCACCCCCCTGCGCGCGATAATCGCGTGCGTCGCGCCCGGTTTATGGATTTCCGGCCCAGACCCCCTGAAACCACCTGGTTTGGGCTCAACCCGCGCATGCGTGTAGGTCCCCCTAAGCCATCTAAGCATGTGGGACTAAACTTCCTTCAATAAATTTGAAATTTCAAACAAAATTCAACAATCCCCCACAAATTTCAAATTATAATAAATAATAAAACAGGTCTTGCGGCTTTGTCGTAATGAGCTTTCAGTGAAAATACCTTCCGGTTTGAATTTTCACCTAAGTAAACCAATCTTATTCACACAGGTTTGAAGTGAACTAAGTCTTGAACTTAAACCTTTAATATGTGAAAATCAATTGGCAACAACTCATCACAGGCGACGGTTGAATCCTTCTGGGTTGGTGCATTACGACCATGCTACCGAATCTTGTTTCATAAGTGTTAAGGAGAGTTGCCCAGACCCCCCACACTGCGGCCTCACAGTTATACTTACATAGGTGAGTTCTCCAAGGATGTACTGCAAGCATCCTGTCATAAAGACCTCGAACTCATTAAGAGCCTTAAGCTCATCCTTACTAGCAGTCAAGCATCTATCCAGGGAAGAGACTTTGAGATTTAAATCTCAATCAATTTATGCTTACGATTCACCCTTATAGCTTGTTTATACCACATTGAATCTACTTCTTGGGATCTCCAATCAGATAGGTTGGGTTGCCGCTATAGATGAAACCAGAATAGGCCTCAGTCCCATTCTCTTACTGGATCTCTTGATTTTCTCAGAATCAAGTCCTTTTGTGAGTGGATCAGCAATATTGTCTTTTGAACTTACAAAGTCCAATGACACCACTCCGAGAGACACTAGCTCACGAACAGACTTCAGTCTTATTCGTACATGTCTCTTCTGTTTCTGGTTATACTTGGAGCTTCTAATCTGAGCTATTGTTGTTTTATTATCACAGTTCACTGAAATAGGAGGTATTGGCTTCACAATCAAGGGAATCTCAGTAAGAAGACCCTTAAGCCAATCAGCTTCAGTTACTGTGGTATCCAAAGCACACAATTCTGCCTCAGCTGTAGAACGGGATATGATCGTCTGTTTAACAGACCTCCAAGCAACTGCACCGCCTCCAAGTGTAAAAACATAGCCAGTAACGCCTTTACACTCAGCGGTGTCAGCTATCCAACTGGCATCACTATATCCCTCCAGGACTGTAGGGAACCTCCCATAGCACAAGCCCAAGGATATAGTACCCTTTAGGTATCTGAGTACTCTGTCTAATGCATCCCAATGTGTTCTGTCCGGACAGCTGGTAAACCTGCTCAATTTAGTTATAGCAAACGAAATATCAGGTCTAGAACAATTTGCTAAATACATTAGACTACCAATTATTTGGGAATATCTTAATTGAGACACAGTCACGCCACTCTTATTCTTGTGTAGAGTCTTTGAAGGATCATAGGGTGTGACTACAGATTTTATGTGGCTATAACCATATTTCTTTAACACTTTCTCAACATAGTGTGCCTGAGAAATTGTTATTCCATCAGTTGAGCGAGTCAACTTTAGCCCTAAAATCACATCAGCACAACCCATATCCTGTTGGTGCAGTTTGCACTAACGGTCAAACTCGGGTTTTGATGTATGACAAAGTGGTTAAAGTTAGAGTTGTTGGTGTTTAACCTCTTTACTAAGTGTGCAGGGTTGAAAGACTTAGGACCAGACACCAGGCTGAAGTCCAGGATGGTTGAGTCCTGGCGGGAAGTCCAGTTGGGTCCGCGGGACCTGACAACTGGCTGAAGACCAAGTTGGTTGAGACTTGGCAGGAAGACCAAGGTGGTTGAGCCTTGGCAGGAAGTCCTGGTGGGTCAAGAAGTCAAGTAGAGCTGCACAAGGTAAGTGAGGTAAGTCACTGGAGGAGCGAACCAGTGAGGACGCGTTCCCCTTGAGGGAACATTAGGCGTCGGCTCGACCTAGGGCTCCATTTTGGAGACCCAAAGTCAGAACCAAGACAGCTAAGGCTGTTTTAACTAACTTATTATTTGCTGTTTTGGACTAACCCTGGATGCAGGACCGAAGGACTGTGTTTCTGCAGCTCAGAGAGCCTCAAAGGAGTGAGGCCGTAGCTGAGCAGGGCGCCCCGGATGTGTCGGGCGCCCCAGAGTCAACCCAAAGTCAGCAGAGAGGTAAACACCCCGACAGCAGCGCAATTGGGGGCGCCCCGCGTGTGTCGGGCGCCCCGCATGTCGGGCGCCCCGCGTGTCTCGGGCGCCCACTGTGCCACGCCACTGAAGGCTGCTGCAGCTCACTCTCGCGAAGCCCTGAAGATGACGCTTTGACCGGTCAACCGGGCGCCCCGCGCGCGTCGAGCGCCCCGGTCAAAGCTGATCCCGAAGATGAAGAGATCAGCCTTGACCAGAGGGCTCGCCGGATCAAGAGCCACGTGGGGGGCGCCCCGAGCATGTCGGGCGCCCCCTGCCCTATATAAAGAGGGCCTCGACCCTATTCTTGTACAACACTTCTTCCAACGCCTCAAAGTTCTTCTACGCTCGCGCATTGCTCCGGAAACGCCTCACTTCGAGCCGACGACGTCCTGCTGCCCCGAAAGAGTCGACCTACTCCGGACGTCGGTAAAAAGAAGAACTTAACTTTTTAATACATATTTTATTGCACTTAATTACTTGAAAGTGTGGGGTTGTCACACTTTCAATTCATTTGTACTCGCCTACTCTATCGGGGTTGACCGATAGAGAGTTTTAGTGGATTGCCCAACGGAAAGGTCCGAGGGACCTGGGCCTTCGAGTAGGAGTAGCCGAAGGCTCCGAACGAAGTAAAAATCGTTCGTGTTTGTGTGTTCGTTTTTCGTCTCTTTCATTTTCGCTGTGCACGCTTTTTAAAGCACTCTGATTTAAATTTAAAAGTCACGTGATTCACCCCCCCTCTCACGTGCATCGATCCTACAAGTGGTATCAGAGCCTGGTACGCTCTGTATCGGTGCAACCACCATAAGAGCCGGGGGAAATCCAGTTTTTTTTTGAGTTTTGGTTTTTCGCTACACTTGATCTAAATTAGGTATTGTTGCCTAGATTTGGATTATTTTTTCCGTTCGTTTGATTTTACTCGAATTTGGTGCAACACCATTTCGAGTCACTCTTTCTCTCTCTTCTCCTTTTTCTACCACACTACTAATCCAAGACCTAGTCTTGGGACAAGTTTTTGTGTAGTCTATTTCAGATGGCTCAAGGTGAAGGCTATAGCACTGCCCGCCCTCCCCTCTTTAATGGGGAAGACTTTTCCTACTGGAAGAGAAGGATGGAGGTTTATCTGAAGACCGACATGGATCAGTGGTTTGCAGTTCAAACAGGCTACACACCGCCAATGGATGAGGGAAATAATGCTCCACTGAAGCCCGACAGATGGAACCCAGAGATGAAGAAAAAGGCTCAGACCGAGTTCAAAGCCCAGAACACCCTCCAGTGCGGACTTACCAAAGAGGAGCTAAACAGAATTGGACCAATCGACTCAGCAAAGGAGCTATGGGACAAATTAATTGAACTACATGAAGGCACCTCTGATGCCAAGGTAACAAAAAGGGATCTACTTTTAAATAAGTTATTTAATATAAAAATGCAGGAAGGAGAATCTGCAAGCCAACTCCACGCCCGGATCAAGGACATACTAAATGGACTCCACCTAATCGGGCACAAACAAGAAAACAGAGACATCATAAGGTATGCTTTAAATGCATTCCCTAGAAATTCACTATGGGCATCTATTATAGATGCTTATAAAATTTCTAGGAACCTTTCTAAAATTAATTTAGATGAATTGTTTTGTGAATTAGAACTGCACGAACAGACTAACGCCAAGGCCGAGAAAGGATTTGCCTTATTTGCAGGTTCCTCAAAAGATGGCAAGTTAAACAAGAAAATTCAAGAATTAAAAGAAGAGTCAGACTCAGACTCAGATGATGAGGAACAAATGATCAACCTAGTAAGAAAGGTCTTCGCCAAAAAGAAAAACCAGTTCTCAAGAAAGGACCTCCAGAGGATAATGAAGCCTACCAGTAGTGAAGACAAAAGTAAAATAACCTGTTTTGGTTGCAACAGAAAAGGACACTTCAAACATGAATGCCCTTACAAGAAGGAGAACCAACCCACTAAGAACAAAAAGAAGAAGGCTCTTCAAGCCACGTGGGATGAAAGCTCGGACGATTCCGACGATAAACAACCGAAGAATGCAAGCTACCTCGCACTGATGGCAACCGGACCAGAATCGGACTCGGATCAAGACGAGGATTCCGAATACGAGTCGAGCCAAGAGATCGGACTATTTTCAGACGGCTCTACTAAGGTATATTTAGATTCAGTAAATGAAAAGTTCTTTAAAATTATTTCTGTCTTGAATAAAAAATTGCTTGCATCTGAATCTAGAAATGACCAGCTCCTTAAGGAAAATCAAGACCTTAAGGAGCAATTAATTAATACCAGAACATTAACTGAACAAACTCAAAATCAAAAATTAATTGAGCTTGAAACTGAAAACTCAACCCTAAAGGGTGAAGTCCTAAAACTTAAGGATCTACTAGCAACTTTCACAACCCGATCCAAGAACCTTGACCTTATTCTTGGATCACAAAAGGGCATGTACAACAAATCTGGGATAGGATATAAATCAAGATCGAACCAAAGATCCTTTATCTCCTTTATCCACCCCCGCAAAAATCAACGAAAAGCGTGGGTCCCGAAAGCTTATCTAACAAAGCAAGTAGGTCAGAATCAATTTTATGTCCCAAAAGGGACATCCATTACATTGACCCTAGACACCCAGTCTACAATTTAGGGGGAGGCTCCAAACTAGTTGGCACCTTAAAATCAGCCTCTGCCCAGGTGGGCACTTAGGATTAGCTTCAAAGTTAATTTGAATCTTGTACTATTTAGTACCAAGGTTTTCAATGAGTAAGTTAAAAGTTCAACTTCTTTAAACGGCTTTGCCTAGAAAATGGTTGTTGCTCCAATAAGGCCTCGGCCAAAGAAGGCCACTGTGCCTCGCCATGGCCTGGAAGCCAATTATTGAAGTGTACTTTTAAATTACTACTTGTTAAACTTGGATCTAACACAAGTTCAAGTTAACTTTTCTAATCAAACTCAAAATCATCTCACAAAATCATAGGACTCCCTTGATTGATAACTTAGACCGAGTGAGATGAATAAGGATAACCAAATTTAAATTATTGATTGATAATTCAAATTCAAAAATTAAATTCAAATTCAAATTCAAAATTAAAATTAAAATTAAAATTAAAATTAAAATTAAAATTCAAATTAAAATTAAAATTCAAATTAAAATTAAAATTAAAATTCAAATTAAAATTCAAATTCAAATTCAAAATTAAAATTAAAATTAAAATTAAAATTAAAATTAAAATTCAAATTCAAATTAAAATTCAAATTCAAATTAAAATTAAAATTAAAATTCAATTTAAATTTAAAATTAAAATTAAAATTCAAATTAAAATTCAAATTAAAATTCAAATTCAAATTCAAATTCAAATTCAAATTCAAATTCAAATTCAAAATTAAAATTAAAATTAAAATTAAAATTAAAATTAAAATTAAAATTCAAATTAAAATTAAAATTCAAATTCAAATTAAATTTAAAATTAAAATTAAAATTAAAATTAAAATTAAAATTCAAATTCAAATTCAAATTCAAATTAAAATTCAAATTAAAATTCAAATTCAAATTTAAAATTCAAATTCAAATTCAAGCTCATCTCACACAAACGATAGGATCCCTTTGATTGACAATATTAGACTGAGTGAGATGATTAGAGACAATAAAATTTGAAACTTGGGTATTGTAACCTAACCGTTACTTAATTAAATTTTAACCGATAAAATTTTACTTTCTTTTCACCAAATTAAATATTTTAATCGTATTTATAAATTTGAATCTTATTTAAATGTTAAAATTAAACTTTAAAATTCTTAATTAAATCATATTTTAACTTAATCTAAATCTTAATTTTTCACCTAATTAAATCCTTAATTGAAAATTCATCTAATTAAATTTCAACATAAATTAAAAATTAACCTTAATTAAATTCTACTTTAACTTTAACTAAAATTTGCATAATCAAACTTTACTTAAATTAACTTTAATTAAATTAAAATTTAACGTTAATTAAATTTTATATAATTAAAAATCTAACTCTTTACATAATCAAATTTTAATCCTTAATTAATTAAACTTGAATCCTTAATAAACTTTAATCCTTAATCAACTTTAATCCTTAATTAATTAGAATTTCAATCTTTATTCAGACTCCAATGATTGAATCTTTAATTAAATCTTAACTAACTTTAATTTATTTAAAATTCGACCAAATTAAATTTTAACCCCTAAAATTTTACCTAATTGAACCTCAACCCTTTATTAAAACTTTATTTAAATACCTCTAACTTTAATCCCCAAATAACTAAAGCTTGTAATTAAAATTTTACCTTAATCTTAATTGAAATTCTTAATAATTTTAACCTTAATCTTAATTAAAATTCTTAATTAATTAAACCTTAACCTTAAGTCTAATTAAAAATCTTAATTAGTTAAACTTTAATCTTAATCTTAATTAAAATCCAACTTTAACTCTTAATTAAATCTTAATTTAATTTTACCAAAATTGAATCCTAATTAAAATTTAACTTTAATTCTTAATCCTAATTAAAATTAAACTTTAATTCTTAATCATAATTAAAATTAAACTTTAAATATTACTTCAATTAAAATCATGATTAAATTTTAAAACTTTAACTTAATTTTTAATGTTTAATTAAAATTTATCAACCCAACCAACCTTAACCAACTTAACCTAATTAAACTTTAATTAAACCAAACTTAAATCTAATGAATACAAACCTAATTAAACCAAACCTAAAAGCAAACCCACACTAAAGGCTTAATTAAGCCTACACCTAATCCTTAATTAAACCAACTTAACAAAAAAAAAAAAACTCTTTTGTTTCCTTTTCTCTTTCTGCTTGTTCTTTTACGAACTTACCCCTAAGGACTTATGGAGAATATCGAGTTGAGGGGGAGGGAAAATATTTCTATACATCTTTTTGGCAAATCCCTTATAACATATTTGAAAATAACTGTTTTAAAAATACTATTTTTTAAAGTTTTTTTTATTCTTTCAATTATATTCTTTTCAAAACTTATTTTCAATTTTTTTGTGCTTTCAAAGATATTCTTATTATCATTTGAAAATAATAATAATAACTTTATTACTATATCAAATTTTGTTTCAAAATATTAAACAATCCTCTTGAAAATCTCTCTTCAAATACTTTTAAACTATTTTATTAAAATATGTAATTAAAAATAAAAGTGCCCTATATCTAAACCTATTTTAAGAGATGTCATACATGTCTTATTTTTACTGTTTTGTTTGAAAAATATTAGGATTATGCTTATAAATAGTTCCTTGCAATTCCTATTTAGCATTGAAAATCCGTATTTTTGGGTCTTGCAAATCTCCTTTTTCAAATTTTACTAATTTTCTTTGATAAACTATTTTCAAATTAACTTTAAAATAAAAACACTTATGTTTTTTGAAAATCCTCTATTAGCTTGTTCTTATACTAGAAAGTATCAAAATATTTTGATTGATTTACTTCCAAAAATGATTCTTTTGAAATATTTTTATTTGTAGTTTGGATATCCCTAGGACATAATAGAATGTTTACCTTGAAATTGACAAGGAATTCTAAGGGCTTGTCAAGTTAAGGGGGAGTTCAAACTAACTTGGAAAATTAATTTTAAGAATAGTTTGATTAAGTCTATGATATTACTTTTAAAGTATAACTATTTTCAAAAGAATCTAAGGTATATTCTTGAAAAATTAGTTTTAAAAATTGAATAATGGTCTTGAAACTTTTAAAGCTTATTCTTAGAATATCTTCCTTCTTCTAAGTTAAAGCTCAGTAGCAAAGTTTCTTTTGGCTTTGAAAAATATGTATTATTTGGGAAATTTTTATATATTTTCTTTTAAAAAGATTGTCAAGCTTAACTTTGAAAATATTTCTAATTCATTTGAAAAATAATGTTGTTGAAAACTATTTGTTAGTTTTGAAAGCTAAGTTAATTGATTTAGGGGGAGTTCCTTTTTTCACTTAGGCTATTTATCTTACTTAATCTATTTTGCCTAAGTCTAGTTTTCCCTATCACTTAGCTTTGGATCCTACTCTCCGTAACTTAATATACGTATGTTTTTTTGATGAATGACAAAGGGGGAGAGTAGGGTTAAAGCTTAGAAAATTCTATTTGCTACTTAATTTTGCACCATGTACTTTCATGCTTATTTTTTATTTACTTGCATGTATCTGCTAGTTTTTTCTCTAACTTTAACCTAGGTTGTCATTACATCAAAAAGGGGGAGATTGTTGGTGCAGTTTGCACTAACGGTCAAACTCGGGTTTTGATGTATGACAAAGTGGTTAAAGTTAGAGTTGTTGGTGTTTAACCTCTTTACTAAGTGTGCAGGGTTGAAAGACTTAGGACCAGACACCAGGCTGAAGTCCAGGATGGTTGAGTCCTGGCGGGAAGTCCAGTTGGGTCCGCGGGACCTGACAACTGGCTGAAGACCAAGTTGGTTGAGACTTGGCAGGAAGACCAAGGTGGTTGAGCCTTGGCAGGAAGTCCTGGTGGGTCAAGAAGTCAAGTAGAGCTGCACAAGGTAAGTGAGGTAAGTCACTGGAGGAGCGAACCAGTGAGGACGCGTTCCCCTTGAGGGAACATTAGGCGTCGGCTCGACCTAGGGCTCCATTTTGGAGACCCAAAGTCAGAACCAAGACAGCTAAGGCTGTTTAACTAACTTATTATTTGCTGTTTTGGACTAACCCTGGATGCAGGACCGAAGGACTGTGTTTCTGCAGCTCAGAGAGCCTCAAAGGAGTGAGGCCGTAGCTGAGCAGGGCGCCCCGGATGTGTCGGGCGCCCCAGAGTCAACCCAAAGTCAGCAGAGAGGTAAACACCCCGACAGCAGCGCAATTGGGGGCGCCCCGCGTGTGTCGGGCGCCCCGCATGTCGGGCGCCCCGCGTGTCTCGGGCGCCCACTGTGCCACGCCACTGAAGGCTGCTGCAGCTCACTCTCGCGAAGCCCTGAAGATGACGCTTTGACCGGTCAACCGGGCGCCCCGCGCGCGTCGAGCGCCCCGGTCAAAGCTGATCCCGAAGATGAAGAGATCAGCCTTGACCAGAGGGCTCGCCGGATCAAGAGCCACGTGGGGGGCGCCCCGAGCATGTCGGGCGCCCCCTGCCCTATATAAAGAGGGCCTCGACCCTATTCTTGTACAACACTTCTTCCAACGCCTCAAAGTTCTTCTACGCTCGCGCATTGCTCCGGAAACGCCTCACTTCGAGCCGACGACGTCCTGCTGCCCCGAAAGAGTCGACCTACTCCGGACGTCGGTAAAAAGAAGAACTTAACTTTTTAATACATATTTTTATTGCACTTAATTACTTGAAAGTGTGGGGTTGTCACACTTTCAATTCATTTGTACTCGCCTACTCTATCGGGGTTGACCGATAGAGAGTTTTAGTGGATTACCCAACGGAAAGGTCCGAGGGACCTGGGCCTTCGAGTAGGAGTAGCCGAAGGCTCCGAACGAAGTAAAAATCGTTCGTGTTTGTGTGTTCGTTTTTCGTCTCTTTCATTTCCGCTGTGCACGCTTTTTAAAGCACTCTGATTTAAATTTAAAAGTCACGTGATTCACCCCCCCTCTCACGTGCATCGATCCTACATATCCTTCATATCAAACTTACCACTTAAGAGAGCCTTGGTCTCGTTAATAATTGAAAGATTAGATCCAAAAAGTAAAATATCATCTACATATAAACATAAGATGATACATTTATCACCTTTCATTTTAGTATAAACGCATTTATCACAGTCATTAATTTCAAAGCCAAATGATAGCATAGCTCTATCAAATTTTTCGTGTCATTGCTTTGGGGCTTGCTTCAAACCATAAAGAGATTTTACTAACTTACAGACTTTATTCTCACTTCCAGAAACTATATATCCCTCTGGCTGATCCATATATATCTCTTCTTCAAGATCTCCATTAAGAAATGCCGTTTTGACATCCATTTGATGGACCTCAAGATGATATATGGATGTCAGTGTTATCAATACTCGGATTGTAGTGATTCTAGTAACAGGGGAATAAGTGTCAAAATAGTCAATCCCTTCCTTCTGTTTGAATCCCTTAGCAACCAGGCGGGCTTTGAACTTATCTACTGACCCATCAGGTTTTAACTTCCTCTTAAATACCCATTTACATCCAATAGTGGTGCCAGGAGGCAAATCCACTAACTCCCAAGTGACATTAGAGATAATAGAGTCCATTTCATTTTTAATGGCTTCTTTCCAGTGCTTAGCTTCAGGAGAAGCCATAGCATCTCTATATGTCACAGGGTCACCTTCTATATTATAGGTGATAAAGTCTTGGCCTAAATCTTTAGACACACGTTGCCTCTTGCCCCTTCTCAATTATGTACACTCACTAGATTCATCTAATCTAGAGTGACTTGAGGAAGGTACACCCTCTAAGGATAATGGGACCTCTATGGAGGCAGTGTCATCTCTAGTAGGAGTACTAGAGATAGACTGAGGTGTTCTAGTCTTCATAGGAAATATATCCTCAAAGAATGTAGCATCACGAAGTTCTACAATAGTGTTTGCATCTATTCCAGAAATTTCTGATTTAATAATCAGAAACCTATATGCAGAACTATTCTGAGCATAACCCAAGAAGACACCATCTACAGTCTTCGGACCAAGTTTTTTCCTTTTATGTTCAGGTACTAGCACTTTCGCAAGGCACCCCCACACTTTTAGGTATTTCAAACTTGTCCTTCGACTTTTCCAAAGTTTATATGGGCTTTTATCCCTTGACTTCATAGGTACTCTATTTAACACATGACAAGCAGTGTATAGAGCCTCCCCCCACAAGAAGTTGGGTAACCCAGAACTTCCTAACATGGAATTAATCATATCTTCAAGGGTTCGATTTTTGCGTTCTGCTACACCATTAGATTGAGGACTATATGGAGCAGTGACCTCATGAATTATTCCTGAATCTTAACAGAATTTTTGAAACAGGTTTGAGGTGAACTCTTCACCCCTATCAGACCTTATCCTCTTAATGGTTTGGTTTGTTTGATTTTCAGCTTCAGATTTGAAAATCATAAATTTATCTAAAGCTTCATCTTTAGTTTTCAGCAAATAAACATAGCAATAACGAGAGTAATCATCAATGAAGGTAATGAAATACCTTTTATGGTCTCTCGTTATTAAACCGTTAAACTCACAACAGTCAGTATGAATTAATTCTAAAATATTAGAATTTCTATCAACTGATTTGAAGGGTTTACGGGACTGTTTATATTGCACACAAACTTCACATTTTTTCTTATCACTTATGGCATGCTTAGGAATCATGTCAAGATTCATCATCCTTTTTATAGTTTGAAAATTAACATGTCCTAATCTATCATGCCACACATCATAAGACTCAATGTTATAAGAACAACCAATATCATTAATTTTATTAATAATCGAATTTTCAACATTGAGTTTAAATAAACCTTCATTAAGGTAACCCTTTCCAATAAAGGTTCCTAAATGTAACAATATAACTTTATTACATTTGAAGTTTAGCTCATAACCAGCACGAACTAATTTTGACCCGCTAATCAAATTCCGTCGGACCGCTGGAACATGATGCACCTCATGCAATGACAGGACCTTCCCTGAGGTAAATCTCAAGTCAACTCGTCCAATCCCTAATACTCTGGCTGCAGAATGATTCCCCATGGTTACGGAAGTGCCTTCAATTACCTGATAAGTAAGGAAGGCAGAGCGATCAGCACAACAGTGCACATTAGCACCTGTATCAACTAACCACTCATTGGGTTGATAAATCAAATTTTGTTCGGGGTAAATGGAAACGAACCCATTGCTGGTGCTGGTCACAACATTGACCTGTGCCTTGGTGTTGGGTACATTGCCTTGGTTCTTCTTCTTGTCCTTCCGTTCAGGACAGAATTTGGCAAAATGTCCAACTTGTCCACAAGCCCAGCACGGCCTAGTCCCATGCTTCTTCTGAACCTTTAGTTTGGGTTTCATTTTGTTCTTCATTTTTTGGTTTTTGAACTTGTTCTTGTCAGAAGAGACCACCACATTTGCCTTTGGAGCAAATTCCATAGGTATCCCCTTATCATCATCCTTATGTTGCTTCCGATGTTCTTCTTCGATATTTAAGACAATCATTAAATCTTCAAGAGAGATTTTACCTCTCCTGTGTTTAAGTGTCATGCTAAAATCTTCCCAACTCGAAGGCAACTTTTCGATGATAGACAAGACTTGAAGTTTCTCAGGTATCGGCATATCTCCCTCAGCAAGACCGTGAATCAAAATTTGAAATTCATGGGTCTGCTCAATGACAGATTTACTCTCAACCATTTTGAAGTTTAAGAACTTCCCCACGGTGTACTTCTTTAAACCAGAGTCCTCGGAGTTATATTTTTTATCCAAAGATTTCCATAACTCTTTGGCCGAGGTTGTAGAGCAGTACACATCAAATAGTGCGTCCGAGAGGGCAGACAGGATTCTCCCATGGCAGAAGATAATCCCTCTGTTTAAACCTCTCGGTAGAAGCACTACGGGCAGGTTCTTCTTCATCAGGTGAAGGAGGATCTGATTCTATAACGGAGAAAAACCCCAGCGTTGTAAGCCAAAATTTCATTCGTTGTTGCCAACGTTTGAAATTTTGCCCGGAAAACCTCTCGGGTTTGGCGCTAGCCTCATCAGACCCCGACATTCTAACATTTAACATGTCTACTTAGGTACAATCAATTCTCTAAGATTGTAATGAAAAATATAATATAGCAGGCACTTAAGTAGACAATAAATATAGATGCAGGAATCTGATATGAAAAACGCAGAGTTAGGAATAGTTATCCGGTTGAAGCGCCGGCGTGCCGACTGTCCTTAGAGAATTGATTGCCGCCCTACGGTGCAAAGGCTCCCGGCAAAATTCCCCCAAAATCCGACAACCACGCAGCGTCGTAGGTGCACTCCAAGACGATCGCTGCTCGCGGAGACAACCTCAGATCGCACAAGGCGAAGCCTCAAGACCTAAAACAAACCAATCGCAGAAGACGAAGAAAAGCAAAAAGAGAAACCGCTGATCGCTCAGAGGGAGAAGGAGAGAAGAAAGCAGTGAATGAATGAATTGCTTCTTCCCCTTCTCCTTTTATAGATTCGAAGAGGCTTCTGTTGCCTCTTCACGCAGAGGAGTCGCGACCACCCAGGAGTCGCGTCGAGCGCCGCTGGGAAGGGCGCGATTTCTCAAAAAAAGAATAATAATAAAAAATAAATAAAAGGAAAGAAAAAATAAAACCAAACCAAATTGGTTTAGGAATCAAACCGAACTGAAATCTGCAAAACCAAACCGGGTCGCCCGCAAGCACGAGGCTCACGGGCTGGGGATTTGCACCCCCCTGCGCGCGATAATCGAGTGCGTCGCGCCCGGTTTATGAATTTCCGGCCCAGACCCCCTAAAACCACCTGGTTTGGGCTCAACCCGCGCATGCGTGTGGGTCCCCCTAAGCCATTTAAGCATGGTAGGAATGACTTGATATATAAGGCATTCCAACTCCCTTGGCTTAGCAATGTGGGACTAAACTTCCTTTAATAAATTTGAAATTTCAAACAAAATTCAACAGGTTATTGGGTGAATTATCACAAATATTTCTAGATATACTTTATGAAAAAAAAATTGATTAACGAAGTTTTTCTAACCTCGGGCGATCGGTTCGGCCTCATGGAAGTTTCCCACCGGCAGCTAGGATAAATTGGGAAGCGCTTGTAGTGAACGGTCTAGAAACCTAGCTTCTCAGGGTTCGTGCCTCATTTGAAAGAAAAATTCTTACAAATAAGCCGTAGCTGAGGATCGAATCGTAGATGTCTGGGATAATGATTAGTCGCCTTATCACTGTACCATAACCCCAAAGACAGATATACTTTATGAACGCATTATGAAAAGATTATTTATCTCTAAAATTAATTAAGTAGGTAAGAACCTGGATACACAACATAATCATTGCCGTTTAACAGTAAGCCCAAATTTGGATATATTTATATATATCTTTGAAATTGACATAATAGATTATGTTAATGGTTAATTAACTGATAAAGTGGGTTTGCGATTATTGAAGTAAGGCAACTTTGATGAATATACTTTGTGATGGAAAAATGATTATGTTCACGTTTTATAATTAACGAGGTTGAGTAATGTTAAATTTTAGATGATGAGTTAGGCTTCATAAAAATTTTTCATTGGCCACCAGAATAAATCGGAAAGCACTTGCGACCGATAATCCTGAAACTTATCATCCTAAGATTCGTGTTCCATTTAAAGAAAAAAATCTTATAAAATATACTATAGTTGAGATGTTTACATCTTTATGGCCTATCACAAGTTGATAAAAAGATGATCGTTCATTTCTAATGTTCAAGTCAATTTGTCTCAAGATTATTACGAAAGAGATAAATTACGGGGACTACTAATCTGGATAGCGACTAGCATATAAGAGATGACAGATACCTAACTTCGTCAAAATTTAATCCCAAATTTTACGATAATATTTCATACATTAACCATCAATCTATCCATAATTATTTTATGAGATCTTCAGAAAGAATGATAAATTAGGATACAAACAACCTCCGGAGTGGGAGGAACTAATTCAAATCTGCTCATATTTTTTACCATCCGAGTGTTACGTCCGTAGGTGCAACTTTGATGAAAATCCTTAAAAGCATATGTTGTGGCTGTAAAATAAATATAGTTTTTTTGTTTCTATTTAATTTTTATTTTTATTTTAAAAAAATTGGCACATTTGTTGAGAATGACAATGTCTCTAAATCATTGAGTTGGTTAAAGAGACATTGTTGAGTTTGACAATATTCGCAGTGGGTCCAATAAATTTTTATGGTGATTTAAATGTTTAATAAAAAATTCATTTCAGAAGTTTTGCATAGTTTTTTTTTCTATATATGCTTTTAGTTTTGAACATTTTGAAGGGAAACGATGAATTGCATGAAAATAGTTTCTTTCTTTATTTGATGCAAAAATTAGAGAAGGGATGAATTTGACATTTGTCTTTTAATCAAATTTGTGTCACCTTTCTTTTTTTTTCCCCCTCGATTTTATTAAGAACCGGTGAATTCTTCATTAAGATATGTCCCACTCAATCGGTTACAGCCATCTATAAAAAGATATATTAAAAAACTCATTAAGTCATCACACAAAATGATTTTTCTCCTATTTTTAACAAGAATATATTCTTACTTAATTTAGTAATTATACTATGTTGATGATCAACTCAATCAAATTTTGAGGTAGGATTCTTCATTAAGAGTTTTCACGAGGAGTTTAATTTTTATTTAATGATAAAAAATATCAAATCGGCCCATGTAAAGTATTTATAGTAGTTTATTCAATAAAGAAAAAGTATCAAAGGGAGCAATAGTAAAATTACATGATCCAAAGACAATTAATATAATTAAGTAGATTGGCTTAGTTTATATGGTGGCTAGTGAGGCTATAAGGTTCGGTGTCACGGGACGTTGAATTTAATGTTGAGTTTTTTGATTCTTCATTATGAGCGTTTTTTTTATTATCTTGATAGTTAAGGGAAATTTTTTTATTTAGAGTCAAATCAATCGTTTCATATTCGATATTATTTGATCATATTTTTTTTTTGTTGGGACTATAAAATGAAACAATTAGTATCGAATTATGCCTAGTAAATTAATTTAATCATCTTAGGAAAGAATTGATGAACTAAATTAGATGGAACATTTGAATACAAAGTATATCGTAGATGATTAATTTTGAGACGATAGATCTTGTTTTATAAATGTTTGTTTACTTTTTGTCATTGATAAGGATGAGCATCTCAGGATAGATACGTGGCATGGAAAGTTATGTGGCATGGCCCATCAGGCTAGAGCTTTGAGGACAGACCGAGACTACCTCGAGAGAGTAGAGCCAGGCCCCAAGGCTAAACCGACCATCGGGCTCCCGAGACCACCTCGAGAGAGCGGATCGAAACCCCCGAATGTCAGACCGAGGGTCAGACTCCCAAGAGCACCTCGAAAGAACAGATCAGATCCCCGAGGTTAGACTGATGTTCGGGTTCCCGAGACCCTCTCGGCAAAGCGAACAGAGGCCCCGAGGTCAACTCGGGAGAGAAGACCCCAAGACCTACTCGGGAGAGTAGAGCTCAACTATCAATGCATCAAGTAGCCCGACTTCAAGTAGTCATTCCTCCTTCAGAACAGGAAGGTCATCGGATAATTATTGTCCGTAACACGCGACAATTAAGGCCTTAATAATCGCGATGGTCGTTACAAAAAGCTATCAAGTAACCGATGATTAAGGAACGTGAAGGAGAACGTGGGGACACGTGTCACCGAAACCTTAGGTATATAAGGTGCTCCGGCATCCAGGTATGGGGTAAACTTTTCCGAACTCAACAAAATCATATTTCCTCGTTGTCCTCCTGAAAGAATTCTCATCCTGACTTGAGCGTCGGAATGGGCTCCGCCGAGAAACCTTCTGGTGTGTTCCTATTAACGCTAGTGTTAATCTCATAGGGCGCGATCGTCTCCTCCTCGTCGCCATCCTCGTGGGTAGCGCCTCGGTGACTCGCCATCTGCGTCGATTCCCTTCCGGAAAAAGTTTGGCGTCGTCTGTGGAAACTAAATCAAAGCACCAGAAGGAGCACCGTGATGGCAGATCCAGAGGGACAACTCATCATCTTAACGAAAGAGGAGTTGGATTAGCTAGTAGCCAACGCCATCAAAGGAGTGCTAGAACAACACCCAATCGAGCAAGCCGCCTCACGACGAGCGACTTCAGTGCAAGGTGAGATACCAAGAATATCTGCGTCGCACCACCGTGACCAAAGGTCAGTCTCGTCACCGGTAAGACCAACAATGACAACTTCAGCGCCCTGGCGAGATTCCTTGGGAGACCTAGAGAGAGCACACTCCATCACCTCTAGCGTTCTAAGGCAGAAGGAAGGACCGGGGAAGATCGAGGGACCCCAAGGCCCTCCTGAAAGCACCCTCTACCCCTTTCTCACTTGACATTGTAGAAGATCTCATGCCTAAGCAATTTCGTGGCCCAAGAATTGCCGACTATGATGGGAAAACTGATCCGGAGGACCATATCTGCAAATTTGAGAACGCGGCTCTCTTACACTAGTACACTGATGGTATGAAGTGTCAGGTGTTCTTGAACACTTTGTTAGGGGTCACCCAGAGATGGTTCTAGAGGCTACCCCAAGGTTTTATAAACTCCTTCCTGGAGTTTAGAACTGCATTCTTGCACCACTTCGCCAGTAGTCGTCGATATCAGAAGACGACGTTGAATTTGTTCGCCCTCAAGCAGAAGGCGAAAAAACCATTGAAGGATTATATCCAGCGGTTCAATCGGGTGACACAAGATGTGCCAACTGCTACACCGGAGAACCTCATCAGCACCTTTACGCAAGGATTCTCTAAAGGCGACTTCTTTCGATCACTGGTGAAGAGGCCGCCGATTAGTTTCGATAATTTACTGGGGCACTTCGTCAAGCACGTTAATGTCGAAGAGGTGCAACACGCTCATCGCAAGGACAGCTGGAGCCCCTGTGCAGATCTCGGTGCGATCCGAGAGAAGGGAACCACCCGCACCACCCCGGGTGAAGGATCCTCGCCCTAGGAGAGATCATTGGGCTGGTAAGAAAAGGCTGGTGGAGATGGTCGACACCCAGGAGCCCGAGCCACAGAAGAAGTACTGCGACATTCATGACAGTACAACACACTCTACAGAAGAGTGTCACGCCTTAAAGAGGAGGAGGTCTTAGGACGTTGAGGCCAGGCCCCGCAAACGGTGGAACAAAGCGAGGCCCCGACGGCGTTCCCCTCAATGAAGCTTTTCCCCTCGTCGACGATAATCAGGGGATGATAGTGTCAGGCGGTGATCTCGATCGCATTCAAGAGGAAGGAGTTGGAAGATAGTGCCCCGCCAATCTATCTCCCCCGAGAGAGATCCCAAGAAGGGCAAGGCTCTGGTGCGCGGGCCTCCGTCAGGCCATGTGGGAGTGATCTCCGGAGGACCTACCGGGGAGACTCCCATCGAGCGAGGAAGGCCCATACCAGTCGGCTGGAGAACTATGTCATAGGGACCAGTAGTGACAAACGCCAGGGCTCGGTCATTTCATTTGGCCTTGATGATCTAAAGGACGTAGAGTCTCCCCATGAAGTTGCTCTGGTAATCCTCACACATATTGCTAATTATGAGGTTAAATGCGTCTTTGTGGACACAATCAACTCCATCAATATCCTCTACAAGGCGGCTTTGAACCAGATGCAAATCGACAGTGAGGGGCTGCAACCACTCTCCACCCCCGCTCTTTGGCTTCACCGAATATCGGGTGCAGCCGATATGGCAGATCTATCTGTCTCTATCGCCGGGGGACGATACGCTGGAGAGGTTGAGGAGGACTCCATTCATGATCGTGGATGTCCCGTCATCCTACAACGCCATCCTGGGGTATCCAGCACTCAGCCTCTTCTAGACGGTGGTCTCAGTCTACCATCAGAAGATCAAGTTCCCGGTGGGGGAGCAAGTGGCCGAGATCAAGGGGGACAAGCTAGTTTCCCGGCGATGCTACAGTGAGGAGGTTAGGACCGAAGCCCGCAAGAACCTAAGCATGCATGAGGCGCTACAAATCGACCTCGCCAATGTTGGGATCTCCCGGCGACATAAACACAAAACGCAGAGGAAACAAGATCCCTCAAGCGATCCCTGCGAAAGAAAACTAATACGAAGTTCATCTATCTAATAGATCTATCTACAGTGTATACCTTTGGAGCGTGCCCTTACGTTTATCCCGCTCGTCCAAGTGCCGCCGAATCTCTTGCACGTTCAAACGTCCGTGCCTCTATGTGTATCCACACAGACACGATCTCTCAACTTCGGGAAGAACTACCTTAGTTGTGCTAGCAACTTGAGGTAGTTCACAAGACAACCAAGAACCCAAAAGGGTTTCGGCCAAGAGGGAGAAGAGGAAGAAGAGAGGAAGGGAAGAAGGGAAAAACTCTCTCCATTCAAAATGACTAGGCCCTCTTTTATACTCATCCCATGAATATAAAGAGACTTTTGTCTCTTTGGCTTCCCTTCATTAAAGCCAATAAAGAGCACATCTTCTCATGTGACTCTTCATCTTCTCTTCATTCAATGAAGAGAGACTTTTTCTTTCCTTCGTTAAACACTTTAATGAATTTCTCCCGCCATTCTGACCAGGCCTCTCGGGCTCCCGACCAAGTCCCCGAGCTCCCGACCAAGTCCCCGAGCTCCCGACCAAGTCTGCCGAGCTAGTCTCTCAAGCTCCCGACTAAGTCTGCTGACCAAGTCTGCCGAGCTAGTCTCTCGAGCTCCCGACCTAGTCTCCCAAGTTCCCAACTCGAGCTCCCGACCTAGTCTCCCGAGTTCCCAACTCGAGCTCCCGAAGTATCGTGTCCTTAGTGTGTGACCCAATAGGTTCTCATGACGTTGGCAATGTGTCTAAACCGCTTTAGGCACATAAGCAATGAGTGGCATCTAGCAATGCATCATTGCTACCCAAGTAACAAGAAAGTCGAGATCCGACTCAACCTCCGTGACTATGATAATGTATGATCTTGTCCTTCTATCCTTGATATCTAGATTGACCAATGAGGCATAGACCGTGTCATCCTCGATCAATCTATGTGTTTCTTGATCCCCGAGTAGACTCACTCAAACAAATGAGCTCAATATCTCATATTGACTCATTTTGAGCATGGTCATGTGTTTTAGTAGTCCTACTCGATCAAGGGGCCCATAGATATCACTCCCATCATATGGGAGAGATAGATCTCATCTACATCACTCACATCCCTCCGCATAATTCATTATATACCCAGTGATCGCCTTTATAGTCCACCCTATTACGGGTGACGTTTAACGATACTAAAGTACATAACTCCTTATGTAGGGAACCATAGTGACTTCAGGTCTAAAGACTATTCATACTAATAGTCACATGAGAAAGTTTATGACACTCATATGACAATCTATGAAACTTTCTTATGGTGGGTCAATTCAGTACACATTCTCTAATGTATACTCATTTGTTAACTTGATATCACATATCCATGACTTGTAAGCTCAAGTCATCAATTGACCTACATGCTAGTCTCCATGCATTAATATTGTCCTTGAATATTAATGCTTGATTAGGAATGATTTAGTGTAGTATTCTCTACATTATCTCACTATCGATTCAACCAATCGATATAATGTAGATAAGAACCTACTACTCAAGGACATTATTATACTTAGTTATTTGACACAAGTATAAAGTAAGTATAATAACCAAACATGCTTTTATTAATGATAGAATATGATACAAAAAGTCCTTAGTCAATCATCATATAATTGGCTCTAGGGCTCCTACTAATAGCCAACCCCCGAGGAGAGGAGGGACCCAAAGAAGAACGCAGGGAGATCGAATATGAAGAGGTCCAGATTCGTCCTCAGCAATCGGGAGGAATAACAAGGATAGCGGCCAACCTCACCCCTGAGCTGAAAAACTGTCTTATCAGCTGCCTGAAGGACCATCGGGACGTATTCGCGTGAGCGACAGAAGAAATCAAAAGAGTCCCACCTGCCTTGGCCACATACTGCCTATACATAACCCCGGGAGCCCGGCTAGTGAAGCAAAGGGGGAGACATTTTTCCCCTGAGCAAGACAAGATCATCAGGGAAGAAGTCGTCAAGTTGCTAAAGGACGGACAAATAAGAGAAGTTCAGTTTCCGACTTGGTTGGCTAATGTAGTACTTGTCCCTAAGCCCGGGGGTAAATGACGGGTCTATATTGCTTTTAGATATTTGAATAAAGCACGCCCTAAAGACTGCTACTCCTTGCCTCGGATTGATCGGCTAGAAGATTCTACCTCCGACTGTGATTTTATTTCAATGTTGGATGCTTAACAGGGATACCACCAAGTTCCTCTCACTCGTGAAGGCCAAGAAAAAGTCAGTTTCATGACGGCAGATGGTACCTCTTGCTACAACATCATGCCATTTGGGTTGCGCAACGCAGAGGCAACCTATCAGCAGATGATGGACAAGGTCTTCCGGCACCAGATAGGAAGGAACATTGAAGTGTATGTGGATGACATCCTAGTCAAGACAAACAATGAGAAAGACATGATAGCCGACCTGGAAGAGACGTTCGCTACCCTGAGGGCAAACAAGCTGAAGTTGAACCCTGCTAAGTGTCTGTTCAGGGTGAAGAGTGGCCGGATCCTCGGGTACATGGTGACGGAAAGGTGGATTGAAGCTAACTCAGAAAAAGTGCAAGTCATTGATAACCACCATTTTGCTGATTATTTTAGGCTCTTAAATCCATGTTTGATCCACATTTTATATGCTTAAGTTTGCAATTGTATTAGGTTTCATGTATTTCCCTTATTTTGGCTTTTAATTCAAATCTTTGTATATTTGGGATATTTTTGACACTAAATTTGAATATCATTTTGTAGGCTTCAAATGATCATGGACCTAGATCAAATCGGGTCAGACTTGAGTTAGCATTGGTTCCAGATCAAAGGGATCAAGCATCGGATTAATAGGAGCCGTCCATTCTAGAAAACGGCTAGATCTGAGCCATCGGTCAACTTCTGGTCAATCCGAGTTTAAGATAGAGTCAATCATGATCATAGACCAAGATCTGAAAATTTCAGCCAAATCAGAAGTGATCTAACCGTTGGATCAAGCTCAAGATGTTCTAGATCATCCATTCAAGCAAAGGGAAGATCTGGACCATCCGCCACTGATCTGGTTAATCCGAGCTGGGGATAGGTAAACTAGGACCATTGATTGAGATCTGTGGAGTTTGGTTCAGATCTGAAAAGATCTGACCATTGGATGAAGCCAAATTGATCTCAACCGTCTGTTGTTTCCAGCATCATATGGCTGAATCAATGGTTTGGTTGAACCATTGACTGGACTAAACCCAGTTTCTGGCTGGGCTGAATGAACCAAGGACTGCTGGACTGAGCTGTGGTCGAACCCAAGTCTGGATTGAACCCAAGCTGGACTGAACCGGACTGCTTGATTAAACTCGACTGAACCTTGACTGAACCGGACTGCTTGATTGAACTTAACTTAGGCTGAATCAACTGGCTTGGCTGACCGAACCGCTGAAGCCGAGAGAACAAAAGGGGATCGCGCAGCCACAAGCTAGGGCAGACGGGGCTCTCCCGACTCACTCCATCCACTCCACTCCACCGCCGGCGACTTCCTCTCCATCACCATCGCCGCCGACCACAGCTAGGGCTCAGGGGTTCCGAACCCTAGCTGGCGTTCTTCATCTCATCCACTCCTTCACAGCCGCCGGAGCGTCGATCGATCGCAGTTTGAGGGGTTCCCGACTCAATCCGATCAACTCCATCCGCTTTCATTTCATCGCCGCCGACCGACAGCTTTCTCTTGAGTTTGAGGGGTTCCCGACTCGATTAGAGCTTTCATCCACTCCACCACAAGCTAGGGCCCAGGGGTTCCGAGCCCTAGTCGACTCCATCGCCGCCGACTATCTTTCTCCGTCGCACGCCATTAGTTCTTCACAGCAGATTTCTTTCCAGAGTTTGTTTTCAGCAGTTTCATTTTCTTCATAGCATTTCCAGTTGATCTTCCTTTTCAGCAATTTCTTATGGCAGTAGCAGTTCTTCAATTCAGTTCATTTCCAGCAGTCGACAGCTTCTTCACAGCTTCAATCCCAGTAGTTTTTTTTCTACATAGCTTTCCTTTACAGCGCTTTACTTCCGGCAGTCGGCAGTTCTTTACAGCCGCAATTGGCAGCTCCTCCATCCTTCATCAGGCAGCATTTGCTTCACAGCCGAGTTTGGTAGCTCTGTTCCACTTCCAGCAGCCTTCCTCAGCTTGGTTGATTAAATTGTGTTGATAATTGAATGTTAGTGATAATTGAAGAATGTCATGTGTTTGATTGAGTGAATGTTTGTATTTGATGATCCTTCCCCATTTCAATTTGCACTTACTTGAAGAAATTTCAATCATGTCTATCATATGTTCGATTAAATGCCTCTTAGAACAGTTAATTTCAATTGTGATGTTTCTTAGTTGATTAACTTCTATTTTGGATTGTTTTTCCCATTGTTTTAAGTTTAGGTCTTTATTACATGCAAGTAAGTTAGGAGAGTAAATTTCTTTAATGCTATAGGTTTTTGTTCCATGTCTAGTTTCGTTGATGCTTAATTTCTAGTTGTCCTTTTCTTTACTGCAATTGTAGTCAGGTTAAATTAGATTTCATTACCTGCACTGTCTTTCCTTAATTAGAACTAGATTTCATACCTGCTTGCTATTTCTTTTCGTAGTCTTTACGTTCAAATCCAAACCCCAGTTTGATATCAAAAATCCAAAAGCAATAACGTACGATATTGAGAATTATCATGCACCAACTACATTCGTTGGGAGACGACTCAAGTTACTCTATGCTACATTAGTGTAGAGGAGTTCGATACTCTAATTGTATTTGAAACCGTGACACGACTGAAACGGTTATCAGTCATCCTCAACATGTCATCTCCTCGCAACTTCAAAGACGTACAGCGACTGAATGACAATTACAGTCCTGTCCAGGTTCATCTCCAAGTCTACTGATAGGACTCTGTCATTCTTCAAGATTCTGAGGAAGACAGTTAAATTTGATTGGGACGACCAGTACAAGAAGGCCTTCACAGACTTAAAGACATACCTCGCTGAGCTCCCATCCTTTATAAGCTATCGGAGGGAGAAACATTGTTCATCTATCTGTCCGCGGCTGAACAGGATGTGGGTTCTACGCTCATTCGGGAAGAGGGTGTTGTTCATTACCCAGTCTATTTCTTTGGACATCTCTCGAAGGACGCAGAGACCTGATATACCACGATGGAGGAATTGACCTATGCTTCAGTACTAATGGCCCGAAAACTCAGACTCTATTTCTTAGCACATCCTATTGTGGTGCTCACTAACAGGCTGCTTGGGCGTGTCCTCACCGACCCAGAAGCGTCAGGTCGGCTGATCAAACGGACGACAGAGCTGAGTGAGTATAGGATTGAGTACCATCCCCATACTGCCATCAAGGCCAAGCTCTTGCTGATTTCATGCTCGAAGCTCTCCCCAAGCCTGAAGCTGATGGAGTATGGAAGATCTGTGTTGATGGTTCCTCCAACAGCAAGTACAGCGGGGTCGGAGTTTTGATGGTTTCCCCTAGGGGAGATACATTGCATCTATCCATCCGACTCTACTTCCGGGCCACCAATAACGAAGCTGAGTATGAGGCAATCCTAGCAGGATTATAAGCGGCAAAGCAAGTGAGAGTTGCTTGCATCATCTTACACTCAGACTCTAATCTCGTCACCCAGTAGATAAAGGGTGAATTTGAAATAAAAAATGAGCCCCTGCGAACATATGTAGCCATCTATAAACAGTTGAGGTCCTCTTTCACTGAGGTAGTTCTGCAGAAGATCTCCCGAGCCGACAATATTAAAGCAGACGAGCTAGTTAAGTTAGCCAGCTCCATTACCTCTTGGACGTTGGATGAGCCCAGTGCTATAGAAGAAATGGTGGCTTAGATCGAAGAGGAGGTTCCTAACGCTGCATTACTCGACTGGAGAAAGTCATATGTGAAATTCTTACGAATTGGAGCTGCACCGGCTGGCCGCAAAGTAGTTCGGCTTTTCCGTCGCCGGGCTTCTAGGTTCACGCTGGTCGGGGAGCAACTATACAAAAGAGCATTTGCCCCATCTCTGCTCAAGTGTGTCGGTCTAGAGAAAGCCGACTAAATCATGCGAGAGATACACGAGGGCATTTACGAGAGCTATATTGGAGGAAGATTCCTGGTTAGGAAGATTATCTTGGCTAGATACTTTTGGCCAATGCTGTAAGCAAATGCCATCAAATTCGTCGCTGGGTGTAAGGCCTGTCAAAAGCACCAGCATATCATTCATTGCCTAACTGAGCTACTCAGGGCCTCCATTATTTCCTATCCCTTCGATCAATGAGGAATGGACATTGTGAGTCCTTTTTTAATCGGGTCCTAGCAGAAGAAGTTCCTGCTGGTGTTCATTGACTACTTCTCAAATTGGGTTAAAGCCGAACCTCTCGCACACATCACGGAGGCCGCAGTAATGAAGATCCTATGGAGGGACATCGTCTGCAAGTACGACATCCCTCACAAATTGGTGTCGGATAATGACAGACAATTTTCAAGGCGTAAACTCAAAGAATGGTGTGAAGGGTTGGGAATTCACCAAGCTTTCACTTCAGTCATATACCCCCAGGGCAATGGCGAAGCAGAAGTCGTCAACCGGGAGATCATCAGGGGGCTCAAGATAATGCTAGACCACATCAGAGGTAGTTAGGTCGATGAACTCCTCAGTATTCTATGGTCCTACCGCACCACTCCACGAGAAGAACAGACCAGAGTCCTTTCAATCTGGTATATGGAGCGGAGGTAGTAATGTTAGTGCAATCGACCCAAGGTTGATCGGGTAGATCATGGGTTTTGATGTGTGTGTCAATATAGTTAAGTTAGGTTTTCATGTTGATTTGATATGTGTGCTTGAGTCGTGCAGGACTTGGAGAATCACACATGAGTAACGAAGTGTAGCATCCGAGGGACGAGAGCCAAGGAAGAAGACTTCAAGGGCGAGCCGAGGAAGTAGACTTCAAAGGCATACGCGAAGGATGGCATGGAGGCAAGTCGTGGACTTGTGTGCGCATCCGAGGGACGAAAGCTGAAGGAAGAGAACTTTAAGGGGCAAGCCGAGGAAGTGGACCTCGAGGCATACGCGAAGGATGAACTTCGGCGTGAGTTTGAGTGAATTTGTAAACTGGGCAGTTGACTGGAAAAGGGAGCAGTCGACTACTAGCGTCGAATGGAAACTGACAGAAAGATCAGTCGACTGGTTCAGGCACCAGTCGACTGGTCTGCTCGAAATAGAGTCGTTAGCTGAGGCATTAGTCGATTGGCCCTGGGGGTAGCCGACTGATGTCAGGGCTGAGCTGTTTGTTTAACAGCTCTCTCCACTATTTAAATGGGAGCTTGAGACTTTGGAGAGTTTAACTCTTCATTGTAAGATCATTACTCTAGGGCTCAAGTGTTCAAGCTCCAAGTGCTCATCTTCCTCCCAAAACCCTAACTTCAACTTGTAAGGAGGAAGAAGGATTGTGAGAGGTTATTCTCCACCAAAAAGGAGAAAGACTTAGACGGAGATTTCCGAGGCGTGATCCACCAAAGGATCAAGGGTTCGTCCACCTCAAGGATACGCCGTGGAGTAGGAGCAAGCAATCTCCGAACTACGTAATCGGTAACGTGTTAGCATTGGTTTAATTATTAGATTAAGTTTTCGCTTTGCTAATGTTGTAGGAAGAATTCGAATTCGGGATGACCAAGCTATTCACACCCCCCTCTAGCCATGCTATCGGTCCTAACAAGTGGTATCAAAGTGCAAGGACGCCTTCAACGGACTAACCGCCAAGAAGAGTAAAAATTATTGAAATGGTCGGCTCGCACATCCAACCGTCAAAGTTTGAAGGAGAATTTGCTTGGTGGAAGAAAATGATGGAGGTATTTTTCAATACTGATTTTAATATAATGCTAATCATGAAAAACAGTTTTGAAATGCCTAGGGATCAAGAAAACAAATTGCTTGAGAAGATAAGATGGAGCAAGAAGCAAAGGGATGACTACTTGGCAAATTCTAAAGCTTTGCATCATTTACTAAGTGTGCTCCCCCAACAAGAAGTCACAATGATTGGAAGCTACTCAAGTGCCAAAGACTTGTGGGATAAGCTAATAGAGCTTCATGAGGGCACTTCCGAAGCAAAAATGGTAAAGAGAGATCTTCTCCGATCCCAACTCAACAATATCAAACTTGATAAAGGGGAGAAAGTATCAAATTTATATGCTTGATTTAAGGAAATACTTAATGGACTAACAAGTGTAGGAGAACAACTATCTAACCGAGACATCTTGATAAAAGCCATCAATGTTTTTCCAAGAACATGAAATTGGAGCTCAATGGTGGACTCATACTACATATCTAAGGATCTAGAGAAAACTTCTCTAGAGGAATTCTTCTCAACCATGGAGCTCTATGAAACTCGAGTTGGAGGAACAATTGAAGAAGTATACAAGCCAAAGAGTATAACCCTTGGGCAAACAAGGGAAAAGGTAAAAACAAGAAGACTTCCTCATCCGATTCCGAGGAATCAAGTGCATCGATGGATAGTGATGCGGAAGCCTTGGTAAGAAAAATGAGAAAATCATTTAAACAATTTTCTACTAACAAATCTCATGGTAGGAAAGTGTCAAGGAGAAAAAGTAGGACAAGGAAGATAATTTACTTTAATTGTCAAGGAGAAGGACATATGAGAGATGAATGTCCCCTCTTGAAGAAGAAGGAAGGAAAGAAGAAAGAAGAAAAGAAGAAATCAAAAGAGAAGGGGAAGAGGGCGCAAAATTTGAAGGCTACATGGATGATTCATCCACATCGCAGGAGGAGGAACATCACGTATCCCATTTTGCACTAATAGGAATTGAAGACATTACCTCCACGTCATCCAAATTTGAAAAAGAGAAGAGCTCGAGTGAAGATGAAGGGAGCTCAAGTGAAGGGGGAGGCTCAATTTCGGAATCGGACGTCTCGGTAAGTGAGACATACCATCTACCCACTACTACTCTTGTAAAGATTATTTATACCACTAATGATGATTTGTTTATGGCTAGAAAGAAGATTAAGGATTTGAAAAATGAAATTTGCATGCTAAAGGAAAAAATTAGAATCCATGAAAATTAAGGATGATGTGCATACTTCTTCTTCTATTTCAAATGATTCATGTTTAGAAGAAGAAAATAAATAATTAAGAGAAAAGGTAGATAGTTTTACCAAATCCCTTAGAAAATTTAAAATTGGCTCAAAGACCCTAGATATGATCATTGAGAGCCAAAGGGAAGTTTTAAGAAAGAGGGATTAAGTTTTGGGAAGTCTAACAATGAAAAAATCTATCATTACCTACTTGCTAGAGGACAAGCAAAAACCAAAATCCTAGGAAAGAAATAGATCCCCAAGGAATACTTGGTCAACCCAATTAGGAAACATTTCTATTGGGTACCAAAATCAACCTCAAGGGTTAGAGGATTTAGGGTGAGTCAACCATATGTTGCAATTTCAAATTTTTGAAATTGGTTGACTTGAGGCATTAAGGGGGAGTACTTTAACCCAAGTAGAAATTCTTGATAATATGGGCTAAATAGGATATTCCTTAATACATCTCATATTTTCTTGATTTATGATTGTATTTATGCATATGAGATATTAGGATGATACAAATAACTTACTTATGTTTGTGACATTTTGATGAGTTATTGGATGTATCACATTAGTGATAATAGACCAACTATGGGGAAAATAAATGTTTAATTAATGGACATCTTGCCTATAGATTATAGTTGGACATTTCAAATGATTTGAAAATATTTCTGTGTATTATTTGCTAAGGCATAGGTTTGCAAAACAAATGGTTTCAAAATTGGGATATGATTTTGATACAAAGTTGAGTGTTTTCAAAAATTTTAAGTTTTGTTCAAAGAGTCAAACATATTTGAATTTTTCATAGAAATATATTTTTCTCTATTAGAAAATATTACAAGAAATATATGTGCAAAATTTTATAATTTTTCAAATTTTATGAAATTTTTTATGCATTTCTGAATTTTAGCTCAAAGGTTGAAATTTTCAATCTGATATGTATCAGTCGACTGGCCCTAGGCGCAGTCGACTGAATATTCTGTTAGTTGGCAATTCAGATCAACCAATCGACTGGTAACTGACTCAGTTGACTGACACTTGTATTTTCTAATTTCTGGACATTTTCAAAAACTAGAACTTGTCCCAAATTGATACCAAGGGTAATATTGCTTGGTGTAATCTTTTTGATGGTGTCAAAGGGGGAGAAGTGAAAAGTTTAAGTTAGAATTTAATTTAATTCTTTATGGTTGTGCTAAAATTGAAAATCATGTGTTAAGGCATAGGTTAAGGGGGAGGATACATATTTATGTGTCTTTAGATACTATGCTTTTAATTTTCAATTGTCATTTTTGTACCTAACTTAAACATATTGTCACACATCAAAAAGGGGGAAATTGTTAGTGCAATCGACCCAAGGCTGATCGGATAGATCATGAGTTTTGATGTGTGTGTCAATATGGTTAAGTTACATTTTCATGTTGATTTGATATGTGTGCTTGAGTTGTACAGGACTTGGAGAATCACACATGAGTAACGAAGTGTAGCATCTGAGGGACGAGAGCTAAGGAAGAGGACTTCAAGGGCGAGCCGAGGAAGTAGACTTCAAAGGCATACACGAAGGATGACATGGAGGCAAGCCGTGGGCTTGTGTACGCATCCGAGGAACGAGAGCCGAAGGAAGAGAACTTCAAGGGGCAAGTTGAGGAAGTGAACCTCAAGACATACGCGAAGGATGTATTCGGAGTGAGTTTCAGTGAACTTGTAAGTTGGGCAGTTGACTGGCAAAGGGAGCAGTCGACTGCCAGCGTTGAGTGGAAACTCACAAAAAGATCAGTCAACTGGTCTAGGCACCAGTCGACTGGTCTGCTCGAAATATAATCGTTAGGCTAGCTGTTGGCTGAGGCATCAGTCAACTAGCCCTGGGGGCAGTCGACTGATGTCCGGACTGAGCTGTTTGTTTAACAACTCTCTCCACTATTTAAATGGGTGCTTGAGACTTTGGAGAGGTTAGCTCTTCATTGTAAAATCTTTACTCTAGTGCTCAAGCTCCAAGTGCTCACCTTCCTCCCAAAACCCTAGCTTCAACTTGTAAGGAGGAAGAAGGATTGTGAGAAGTTATTCTCCACTAAGAAGGAGAATGACTTAGCCGGAGATTGCCGAGGCGTGATCCACCAAAGGATCAAAGGTTCGTCCACCTCAAGGACACGCCGTGGAGTAGGAGCAAGCAATCTCCGAACCACGTAACCGGTAACGTGTTAGCATTAGTTTAATTATTAGATTAAGTTTCCGCTTGTGCTAATGTTGTAGGAAGAATTCGAATTCAGAGTGACCAAGCTATTCACACCCCCCTATAACCGTGCCATCGGTCCCAACAAGTAATTCCAGTGGAAGTTGACGAGGAGTCCGTCCGGCGACAACACTACAATAAAGAAGACAATGATCAGGAACGACTGATTGACCTAGACCTGGTGTCAGAGGAACGAGACAAAGCAGCTACCCGGCTAGTGGCATATAGGCAGCGTATGCTGCAAGTGTACAATCGCCGAGTAATCCCCCGAACTTTTCAAGTCGGAGACATAGTCTGGAAGAGAATCAAGCCGGTCGGCGATCCCGGAAAGCTCGAGCCACAATGGAGTGGACCCTATATCGTCGTCAAAAAGCTCGCCGAAGGTAGCTGTTAGTAGGAGCCCTAGAGCCAATTATATGATGATTGACTAGGGACTTTTTGTATCATATTTTATCATTAATAAAGGCAGTTTTGGTTATTATATTTACTTTATACTTGTGTCAAATAACTAAGTATAATAATGTCTTTGAGTAGTAGGTTCTTATCTACATTATATCGATTGGTTGAATCGATAGTGAGATAATGTAGAGAACACTACACTAAATCATTCCTAGTCAAGCATTAATATTCAAGGACAATATTAATGCATAGAGATTAGCATGTAGGTCAATTGATGACTTGAGCTTATAAGTCATGGATATGTGATATCAAGTTGACACATGGGTATACATTAGAGAATGTGTACTGAATTGACCCGCCATGAGAAAGTTTCATATATTGTCATATGAGTGTCATAAACTTTCTCATGTGACTATTAGTATGAATAGTTCTTAGACCTGAAGTCACTACGATTCCCTACATAAGGAGTTATGTACTTTGGTATCGTCAAACGTCACCCGTAACAGGGTGGACTATAAAGGCTATCACTGGGTATATAATGAATTATGCCGAGGGATATGAGTGATGTAGATGGGATCTATCCCTCCAATATGATGGGAGTGATATCTGTGGGCCCCTTGATCGAGTAGGACTACTAAAGCGCATGACCATGCTCAAATGAGTCAATATGAGTTATTGAGCTCATTTGTTTGAGTAAGTTTACTCGTGGATCAAGAAACACAAAGATTGATCGAGGATGACACGGTCTATGCCTCATTGGTCAATCTAGATATCAAATATAGAAGGACAAGGTCATACATTATCATAGTCATGGAGGTTAAGTCGGATCTCGACTTTCTTGTTACTTGGGTAGCAATGATGCATTGCTAGATGCCACTCATTGCTTATGTGTCTAAAGCGGTTTAGACACATTGCCAATGTCACGAGAACCTATTGGGTCACACACTAAGGACACGATACTTCGGGAGCTCGAGTTGGGAACTCGGGAGACTAGGTCGGGAGCTCGAAAGACTAGCTCGGCAGACTAGGTCGGGAGCTCGAGAGACTAGCTCGGCAGACTAGGTCGGGAGCTCGAGAGACTAGCTCGGCAGACTTGGTCGGAAGCTCGAGAGACTAATTCGGCAGACTTGGTCGGAAGCTCGAGAGACTAGTTCGGTAGACTTAGTCGGAAGCTCGAGAGACTAACTCGGCAGACTTGGTCGGGAGCTCGGGGACTTGGTCGGCAGGCTTGGTCGGGAGCTCGAGGACTTGCTCGGGAGACTTGGTCGGGAGCCCGAGAGGCCCTGGTCGGAATTGCGGGAGAAATTCATTAAAGTGTTTAATGAAGGAAAGAGAAAAGTCTCTCTTCATTGAATGAAGAGAAGATGATGAGTAACATGAGAAGATGTGCTCTTTATTGGCTTTAATGAAGGGAAGCCAAAGAGACAAAAGTCTCTTCATATTCATGGAATGAGTATAAAAGAGGGTCTAGTTATTTTGAATGCAGAGAGCTTTCCCTTCTTCCCTTCCTCTCTTCTTTCTCTTCTCCCTCTTGGCCGAAACCCTTTTGGGGTTCTTGGTGGTCTTATGAACTACCTCAAGTTGCTAGGACAACTAAGGTAGTTCTTCCCGAAGTTGAGAGATCGTGTCCGTGTGGATACGCATAGAGGCACGGACGCTTGAACGTGCAAGAGATTCGACGGCACTTAGACGAGCGGGATAAACGCAAGGGCACACTCCAAAGGTATACACTTTAGATAGATGATGAACTTTATACGAGTTTTTCTTTTGCTTGGATCGCTCGAGGGATCTTGTTTCCGTTGCGTTTTGTGTTTATGTTGCCGGGAGATCCCAACAGTAGCTACTATCTACAGGACAACAAGGGCAAGAAGCTGGAGAGGCCATGACATGCTAATTACCTCCAGTCATATTGCACTCGATGAGATTTGTGAAATACAATATGTACTTGTTTGTGTACTTCTACTGCCTTGCAGTTTCAATCATGAAATAAACAAGATGTCTCACCAAGAAGATCCAACGTCATTGCTTAAAACCCCTACTACCTCGTGGTGCTGCGAATGCCCGAGGAGAGTAGACCTGGTTGTGGTGTTGTGGATGCCCGATCAGGAACTGCCAAAACCCTATTACCTCGTGGTGCTGCGGATGCCCGAGGTAAGTAGACCTGGTCGTGGTACTGTGGATGCCCGACTAGGAGCTGTCAAAACCCTATTATCTCGTGGTGCTGCGGATGCCCGAGGTGAGTAGGCTTGGTCGTGGTACTGCGAATGCCCGACCATGATCTGGCAAAACTCTATTACCTCGTGGTGCTGCGAATGCCCAAGGTGAGTAGGTCTGGTCGTGGTGCTGCGGATGCCCGACCAGGAGTTGGCAAAACCCTACTACCTCATTGTGCTGTGGATGCCCGAGGTGAGTAGGCATGGTTGTGGTGCTGCGGATGCCCGATCAGGAGCTTCCAAAACCCTACTACCTTGTGGTGCAGCGGATGCCCGAGGTGAGTAGGCCTGGTCGTGGTGCTGCGGATGCCCGAGGTGAGTAGGCCTGATCGTGGTGCTGCGGATGCCCGAGGTGAGTAGATATGGTCGTGGTGCTGCGGATGCCCGACCAGGAGCTGCCAAAACCCTACTACCTCGTGGTGTTGCGGATGCCCGAGGTGAGTAGACTTGGTCATGGTGTTGTGGATGCCTGACCAGGAGCTACTAAAACTCTACTACCTCGTGGTGCTGCGGATGCTTGAGGTGAGTAAGCCTAGTCGTGGTGCTGCGGATGCCCAACCAGGAGCTGTCAAAACCCTACTATCTTGTGGTGCTACGGATGCCTGAGGTGAGCATGCTTGGTTGTGGTGTTGTGGATGCCTGACCAGGAGCTGCTAAAACCCTACTACCTCGTGGTGCTGCGGATGCTTGAGGTGAGTAGGCCTAGTCGTGGTGCTGCAGATGCCCAACCAGGAGCTGTCAAAACCTTACTATCTTGTGGTGCTACGGATGCCCGAGGTGAGCATGCTTGGTTGTGGTGCTGCGGATGCCTGACCAGGAGCCGCCAAAACCCTACTACCTCGTGGTGCTGCGGATGCCTGATGTGAGTAAGCTTGGTCGTGGTACTGTAGATGCCCGACCAGGAGCTGCCAAAACCCTACTACCTCATGGTGTTGCAGATGCCCGAGGTGTGTAGGTCTGGTCATAGTGCTGCGAATGCTCGACCAGGAGCTGTCAAAACCCTACTACTTCATGGTGCTGCGGATACCTAAGGTGAGTAGGCCTGGTTGTGGTGCTGTGAATGTCCGACCAGGAGCTGCCAAAACCCTACTACCTCTTGGTGTTGCGGATGCCCGTGGTGAGTAGGCCTGGTTGTGGTGTCGCAGATACCCGACCAAGAGAAGCATGAAACTCTTATCATCCCGAGGCGCTGGGGATACCCTGGTGATTATCCTTGGTTGTTGGTCCGAGAATACATGATTAGGGGTTACTTAGCTTAAGTCAGACATTGAGGAAGGGCTACCGTTGTCAGAGACATGTTGGCCTAGGCGATCTATTGAAAAGATCAAGCCTGATCCTTGCCCGCACAGACGAGTAGCCACATGTCAAATTCATACAAGGGAAGGGCATCTTATTTATTCCGCAGTGTTATATTCGGTATCCCTCCCATCAAACAGATAAGAAAAATATAAGATCAAAGTATTGAGAAAGAAGAACCAGATCAAGGTATATTTCATTTATGAATAAAGATTAAATCGGGAATTACCTTCATAGAAAGTATAGCAAACAATAAAAAGTACAGTCTTTTAAAAAAAAGGTACAGAGGAGAAATACATATACATATGTCGGGACACTAACTAAATAAGACTCAACTTAGCCAGGGATATGGAACTCAATTCTTTCCTCCGCCTGAGCTCTCTTACATTGTTGGCACTCTACCTAGCCCCATCTTCTCCTGGCACCTCCTCTTGGTAGTCGCTGAGCTAGCATCACCTTCTCGTAGTCGCGGTCGATCGTCCCTTTGCTGATAAGGATTATTTGAGAAAAGCACAACCAAAGATAAGTAAAATACATTTGATTCACAATTGAAGACATATATATCTAGAAAACGGCATACTCATGATACTGAAGACAATGGAGCAAAATATTTCATTCAAAATTCGGGATTACATTGGGAAGTACATGGGAAAAAGAAAAATAAACTACATCTGCCGGCTACAACTCTTTCTCCTCGGGTGGCAGCTCATCCCAAGCTTGGCTGACACTTAGGAAGCCGAGGTCAGCGTCCGGATGTAGCACTCCCACTCGTCGAATCTACTAGACCGCTCGGTTGAAGTCTTGCTTCAACCGCCTCAGCAATTGGCTGGCCAGGAGGTCCCTGAACTCGTCGGACTGGAAAAACTCATCTTTGATCGCCACCCTCACCTTTGCCTGCCGAGACTCTTCATTGGCCTTGTAGGTCTACAGTTCTTCCACAGCCTGGTCCCGTGCAGTCCTTAGCTCAGTCGCCTCAGAGGATTGTTGATCCCGAGCCGCCCGGAGTTCCTCGAGCTGCTGCGCGCTTGCCTATAGTTACGCCTGAGCCATCTCCGTGTCTTCCTGAAGTCGGCGGACGTCTTCTGCCAACTTGGCCTCCCGCTCTTCCGAGCGTTTATTCTGGTGCGCTAGGTGCTCCACCTTGTCAGTGAGGTTCTTCGTTAGCTTCGACAGGAGGAGCACCTGGTGGTTCGTACTGTGCAAGGCAAACCCAGAGGCCAGCAGGGAGTTCATATAGTACTCCACTTTAGCCCGAAGGCCCCTGCCGACCTCTGCCTGCATCTGACCCTCCTCGCGAGCTCGGTAGACCTCTGCCTATAATTTTTCTACCTGTTGGCGCAAGGCATCAGTCTCCTGCTCGGTGAATAAGCGGCTGCCCAAGGACCTGCCACAACAAATAATAGGAGTCAGTAAAAGGAAACAATGGCATGAGTAAAGCACCGAAGATGTACCTGGAGAAGACACTCGTGCAGGCTGGTGAGTGGCCCGGCTGACGCACTCACGCTCTTCCCTCATGCGATTTTACTGCCCCCGAGGGGATGATCTCTTGGTGCGACGGAGGACGCGGGTAGCCTCAAAAGGCACTTCGGAGGGTTGTGGGATGTTCTCTTCAATGCTAGAAATCTCCTCAGGGGTATGACCCTCCGCCGAGACCTCCTTTAACACCAAGGAGTGGGGGTCGATAGAAGTTGCCTTCTCCACCACCTTTGCCTTCCGGCGTAGACGAACACTCGTGAGAATAGGCTTGGCAGACTTCACCTCCTTGCCCTTGAGGTTGCTGGGGGTCTTGGCCGCCTTTGAGCTGCCCTCGGCCTTGCCCATCGACGCTGTAATGTCTGGCCTGGTCCTCTTGAAATGTTGGGAGAGAAGAACAACGTCCTCCTCGTCCGCCACCGCCCTAGCCAGCGGGTTCCCTCTTGGTGGTGCTCTGAAGGGGCGGGGGCTTCCGCTTGTGGTCTTCCAGTGTGTGTTCTTCATCCACCCCCTCCTCAGTAAGAAGGATGAGCCACAACTGCTTGTCGGTGGTCGACTCGATCTCTTGGTAGACCCTGCCTTCGTGGAAGGAGCCTTGACTGACAGTTCCTTGGTGACATCCCTCTCTTCAGATGCCGCCTTGACATTCGAAGGCTTGGTGGTGGTCTGCTCCTCGCTGGCGACCTTGGCGGAGGCTTGCTCCTCATTGGACACCTTGGCTGAGCCCTCGGATGACCCAGTCGCGGAGAGGGGGGTAGTCGGGGAGGGGCCAAGGTCTGTTCGTTAGCCTGCTCCCATTTAAGGAGCTTGCTCATTGCTCGGGATAACATGATATCCTCTGCAAGGTAAAAAACAACAAAAATATCAGTAAGAATCGACAAGCATTTAATAAAGAAAATGCGAATTTACTGAGGCTGGAGCTAATGGTGGCGGCCTTCGAGCTAAGTCCAGCTTGGTACAAGAGCTCTTCACTTTGCACCAGGCGGGGCCGTGAAACTCCATGCCGGGCAGGATACCTCTGACCTGCTAGTAACCCGGTTCTTGCTGAAAGTCGCCCAGCTCCGGAATGGCCGGTAGATCTTCTCTCCAGGGTGGTGGGGCTGAAGGGGCATGCAGGAAGTCAAATAAAGAAGAAACGTTCCTTCCATCCCTTATGGGAGAAAGGAAGACCCCCTATGAACTATGGTTGGGGAGACCCGTGAAACCAAAAGCTCGGCCTAGATGCTTAGGTGGGGAAGATGAAAAAATGAAAGAAATGTGGGTTAAAGAAATATCAAAAAGTTTGAAGAGGATGAACGCCCTGCCCATCTAAGAGAAGGCGTTCGAAGCCATTTGATACAACGGGATATCAAAATAGGAAGAGATACTCATGAAAAAAGGGGAAGAGGAAAGCGTAAACCTAGTTCTACCTGGCCTAAGAAGAAGGTGGAAAACTCTATATGAGGTTCTACTGGGGATTGGTCTAGCCCGAGGACTTCTACCTCTAACTCCGTCAGAATGCCATACCCTTTGCAGGCGGCTCGGAGAGTGTCTACCTTAACTCTAGACGAAGTGCTTCATACCACTCTGGACAGTAAACTAGTTCCCCCTCCTATTTCTTTTCCGCACCCCGACTTCTCTTTCCCTGTCCTTCCTTACCCATGGTACTGAAGAGAAGAAGAAAAAAGGCGAACAAGACTTACACAGGGAAAAGAAGACTTAGTAGAGGGGAATTCTGGTGAACGGAGATGGGATGCACAGTCTCTGATAGCCAACAATACAAGAAGACAGAAGGATGCTTCTACGTTCCCTTTTTATAGAGGAGAGGTCGCCCTCTTGTAAACAATGAGGGCACGACATATGGATGTTGATCTTGAGGCGTCACCCTTCTTTACAACCGTCGTTTGGTATGGCCCTGCGCCGCATATCAACAGGAGATCGCAAAGAAAAGATCTGGACACATGGCAAGACTATATTTGCAGAGATGTCCTGTCGCCATTAAGAGACCTCATGCGCTTTTAATGGGTGATAGACAACTATCATTACCACATCTCAGAACTCGCAGAGCCTTTTTGGACTAATTCAAATGATTACCTCGGGCCAAGGGATGAATGTTTCGATTCCTCGGACCCGACAAGCCACCAAAGGAGAAGTAATGAACACATGGGCCCGCAGATACGTAACTTCCCTTCCTTGTACCACCAGTCTAATCAGTTAGTCACACTTCCTTCAATTAGACTTGTAGGGGGGACTTGTGATAGGGACGAGCATCCCAGGGTGGACATGTGGGACGGGGAAGCTACGTGGCCAGGTCCGTCAGGCCAGACCTCTGAGGATAGACCGAGACTACCTCGGGAGAGCGCAGCCAGGCCCCGAGGCCAAACCGGCCATCGGTCTCCTGAGACCACCTCGGGAGAGCGGATTAAAACCCCCGATGTCAAACCGAGGGTCGGGCTTCCGAGACCAACTCGGAAGAACAAATCAGATCCCCGAGGTCAGACCAATGTTCGGGTTCCCGAGACCCTCTCGGCAAAGCGAACAGAGGCCTCGAGGTCAGCTCGGGAGAGAAGACTGATGGACCCAGAATAGATGTCACGAATGTGAGTCTCAAATTTAGATATTTATAGATTGAAAACCCTAGCTCACAAAATAAGATGTAGTAAAGGGGCCTCAAGTCGTGTTTTTTTTTCCAAGGACTAGTTTAGGATGTTTGATTCAAGCTCGAACTTGTTTGTCGTCAAATGTTTGGGTTTTCAGATTAAAAATGGGGTTTTTGTTGCGAATAGAAATGAAATAGCAGGAATAAAATGTACTTAGCTAAGCAAATACGATTATCAAAACCACAATTAAACTAATTGACAATTAAGCATGCAACTTGAATTGATAAACTAGGAATTCACAACTAAAATCGAGTGCAAGGAAGCTGTAATTAAAGGAATTCTAGAATTAAAATTGAATTGAGTTTGTTTGTGCCTAACGGCAATGTTGGAAAAGCTGCAATAAATCAAGCTAAAACAAAACAGAGGTTGAACTAAAGCTGGACTACCTGATCGGTTGACAGTCCGAACAGAAGCAACCCTGATCGGTCGACAGACCGATCAGATGATGCTTGGGTCGGTCGACAGACCGATCAGTGTCTGAAAATCTGCAGATACAGAACTAAACTGCTGAAGAACAGAATTCAAAAACAAGAATTAGCAGAAACTAAACATCATACTCATCCCTTAGTTTGAATCCTTCTTGTTGTCACTCAAGAAACAACTACGAACCCCGTAGCTTGACAAATCAACAGATCCTCAGCTCCCGCGATCACTTTAGCTCAGATTTTGCCGTCGAGAGAACCAATCCTCCGATCTCTTCGAGCTTGCTGAAATGGAGTGCGATGATGATTCAGGAACAATTAGGGCAACTCAAAGGACCCCTTCGGCTTGCATCCGATTGATGAGGATGGAGAACAAGTGGGATTCGATCCGAAACTGGCAAGAACTGGCGAAACCCTCACCAAGCTCTTCTCAGTGACAAACTCGAACAGGAAATCTCAAGGAGACGCAAATCTGATAATCTGGAACTCAAACCAAGCTGGAATCCGATGTGGCCGCGCGATCGGATGAAGAAAATGAAGAAGAAAGACGCAAGAACGGGAAGAACACGAAGAAGCTGCGACACGCGATGACGCGAGAAATCTGAGGGATTTTTTATTAAATACTTAGCAATGGACGGCTGAGATTGTCTTGGCTTAATCCAACTGTTGGATCTTCTCTGATTGAACCCTAAACTCCCAGATCTCTCAGCTGGGATCAATCGGATCTGCCCTGGATGGCTCAGATCTACTTGCCTTCCGAATGGACGGCTCACAGTCTTCCAAAGCTTGATCGCCTTGATCTGAGCCCGATTCTGACCCAACTTTGACCCAACTTGACCTAGGTCCATGTTCCTTCAGCCTACAAAAATTAGATTCAAATTAGATGTCAAAAAAATCTCAAATTTATAACGATTTGCAATAAAGCCCAAAATAAAATTAATCCATGGAACCTAGGGTAATTTCAAGATTAAGCATAGAAAATATGGATCAAACATGGATTTTAGAGCCTAAAATAATCAACAAAATAGTAGTTATCAACTCCCCCACACTTAAACTTGGGCGTCTCGCACAAGCTAATAGTAAACTAGTGATGGATCCCCCTAGATTATTCTCAATCATAATTAGAAGCAGTTGAAAAGAAATTACCTAGGGTTGTTAATTCTCAAAAATCTAAGCTCAATGGACTAGTAACTTGTCCTTAAATCAACAACTTAGCAAATTTCATCCTTCATGATTCATTGAGATGAACTAAACTCACAAAGCCTCTCAAGGAAAGATTTAGTGGCTCTCTTCCTAAATTTTACATTTTTGGTGAAGTGGAGCTCACTCAAACACAACATGTTCCTTGCACTACCATAAGCTTGCTTATTATCTACTCTCCACCATCATTCTTGACTTGAATCCACATCTACCAAAGTTTATTAAAACAAGTTAAGGAAATATGAAATGATAAGAATGAAGTAACGGTTTAGAAAGTAGAAAAGTTAAGGAAGTGGAAGACTTGGATGCTCAAGAATATTTCTAATGCACTTTGCCCTCTTTTATGGTCTTCTCGGTGAAATCAGAGTTGTGGCGGGTAGGTATTAGCTGATTTGGATGAAGAATATGACTGAATTCTGTATTCTCTGCTGTGCCAACTCCATTGATCGGTCCAGAGACCGGTCAGCCACTGACTGATCGGTCACTGGAACGGACTGGCTGCTCCCTGATCGGTCACGGGACCGATCAGATGCTGATCAGTAGCCAAAAACTGGTTCTGAATCTGAAACTGATTCTGCCTTGGTTCTCTCTTTCAATACCATATCTCAAATCCATCTAGCTTCTTATTCACGACTTCAAGCTCAGAAATCTATCCATCTTTTGACATTTCATGTTTATTCTTCTCTTCTTTTTTTTATTTTTCTCTTCTTCTTTTTTTTCTTTTTTCTGTTTCCTGTTTTTTTTCAGCTGCTTCACAGCAGCTTTTCTTCTCCTTTTTCTCTTTTTTTTCGTTTCTTTTCATTCACTTCCTTGCAATGGCTAGCTGATGGATGAATTTTCAACTTCTCTCTTGGTACACTACCCTCAATTCTTCATTTGATCTCTTTCCACTCTTTTCCACTTGGCACAAATTTTTTTTCCTTCTCCTCTACTTGCAATGCGTCACCTGGTCACTTTCCTAGCCACTTCTTGCAACTTCTTCTTGATACCAAACTCAATTCAAATTGGCACCCCTTTTTACTTCAACTGCAAAATTTTTCTTTAATTGCATCCTTGATGTTTCTTCATTCCCAACATTTCAAAGCTCTAGCCACCTCCCCCACACTTAAATTTTTGTCCGTCTCGGACAAAGTAACATCAAGAACCATTCCAAACAACCAAGTCCATGGGAGAAAAATAGTTATGAGCAGAAAAAAACATGGAAAGGAAGAAGACTAAATCATGTATCAACAATGATTATTGCAAAACTAAGATGAAAAGGAAAAACAAAGTGATTAACCTCTATAGATGTGGTCCAATCATAGAAATATGATTTTGAAAGAACCTAAGCAAGTTCTAAAGCACAATTACATGTGTGTATCACAAAAATTAGGCTAAATCCTCACTAGGTAGAAATAATTCATCTCAAGTCATCACTCTAGAATTCATACCCAAGTAGTACTCAAGCATCCAAGAATTCATCCATTAGCTCAAATCCTAAGTTTTAACAACCAAATTTAATTTGCTTTCAAGAGACTCTAAAATGATATGGAGACAACCTAGAGGGACACATTTATTCCTACTCATTGAGAAAAGGTGCCAAAAGAACTAACATGGTATCTACAATGACTATTTATTCAATCTATATTACCTAAGCATTTATTATCAACAACTCAATTTCAAAAGAAAGATTTACTTCAAGAAAACATGAAAATGATATATACAATGAAATTAAAGTGCAAGAAAAATAAACTCCCCTTAATTTGGGTAGATAGCGTCTTTGATGTCCAATCCATCCACCTCTAGCTCCTTTAATTCTTCAAAGTACTTCTTGAGCCGGTGACCATTGACTTTCCACACAAAATTATTAGCTTCATCCTTGATTTCAACAACACCATAAGGGAAAATGTTAGTCACAACAAATGGTCCTTCCCATCTCGACCTCAACTTACCCTTAATCAATTTGAGCCTTGACTTGTACAATAAAACCTTGTCGCCAATTTGGAATTCTTTCTTCAAGATGTGCTTGTCATGAAAAATCTTAGTCTTTTCCTTGTAGATCCTTGAGTTCTCAAATGCTTCTAGTCTAATCTCCTCAAGTTCTTGGAGTTGAAGTTTTCTTTCTTCTCCCACCTTAGTAGCATCAAAGTTGCAAGCCTTTACCGCCCAATATGCTTTATGTTCTATTTCCACGGGTAGATGGCAAGCTTTTCCATATACTAGTCTGTAGGGAGACATTCCAATGGGGGTCTTGTATGCCGTTCTATAGGCCCAAAGTGCATCATCAAGCCTCTTGCTCCAATCTTTCCTATTGGGCCCAACGGTCTTCTCCAAAATTGATTTGATTTCTCTGTTAGAAATTTCGGCCTGTCCATTTGTTTGGGGATGGTAGGAGGTAGAAACTTTGTGCACAACCCCATACTTGCTGAGTAGAGCCTTCATGTGCTTGTTGCAAAAATGAGATCCTTGGTCACTTATTATAGCCCTTGGAATTCCAAACCTGCAGAAAATATGTGACCTGACAAAGCTAACAACAACACAAGAATCATCAGTCCTGGAGGGAATGACCTCCACCCATTTAGAAACATAATCTACAGCAAGCAAAATATACAAGTATCCACAGGATGCAGGAAAAGTCCCATAAAATCTATTCCCCATACATCAAAAATCTCACAGAAAAGTATAGTGTGTTGGGGCATCTCATTTCTAGCGCTTATGTTCCCAGTTCTCTGACATCTATCACAATTCTTATAAAACAGATATGCATCATAAAATAGGGTGGGCCAATACAATCCACACTCTAACACCTTCCTAGCTGTTCTTTGGGGTCCAAAATGCCCCCCACAAGCTGATGAATGGCAAAATGTAAGGACAGAAGAAAACTCATGGTCGGGTACGCATCTCCTAATTATTTGATCATTACAAAACTTCCACAAATAAGGGTCATCCCACACATAGAATTTTGCATCACTTTTGAGTTTATCTTTTTGAGCTTTAGAAAATTGTGTAGGAAAGACATGAGCTACTAAAAAGTTAACAAGGTCTGCATACCAAGGCGACTCTCCATGTATCGCAAGAAGATGCTCGTCTCTAAAATCATCGTCAATAGGGGTAGGGGGTCCATCTCTCTCAATTCTGCTCAAGCGATCTGCAACTAGGTTCTCTTTGCCACTCCTGTCTCTGATCTCCAAATCAAATTCTTGGAGTAGAAGCATCCATCTGATTAGTCTAGGCTTAGCATCTGCTTTTTCAACAGGTATTTCAGAGCTGCATGATCAGAAAAAATAATAACATGTGAGCACAACAAATAAGATCTGAATCGGTCTAAAGCAAAAACAATGGCAAGAAGCTCCTTTTCAGTGGTGGTGTAGTTTGCTTGGGCGACATCTAGGGTCTTGGAGGCATAACATATGACATGAGGTGCTCCATCCACCCTCTGAGCAAGAACAACTCCCACTGCAAAATTAGATGCATCACACATTAGTTCAAAGGGCAAATTCCAATCAGGTGGTCTAATGATAGGAGCTGAGGTAAGAGCCTCCCTTAATCTGTGAAAAGCTTCTTTGCACTTATCATCAAAACAAAAATCAACATCTTTTTGCAACAGTCTTATCAAGGGCCGAGCAATATCACTGAAGTCTCTAATGAATCTGCGGTAGAATCCTGCATGTCCAAGAAAAGCGCGAACATCCCGTACGCATACGGGGTAAGATAAAGAAGATATAACACTAATTTTTACAGGATCTACCTCAATACCTCTCCTAGAGACTATGTATCCTAGTACAATTCCATGCTCTACCATAAAGTGACATTTTTCAAAATTAAGCACAAGGTTAGTCTCAATGCATCTGTGTAAAACCCTAGACAAGTTATCTAAACATGAATCAAATGAAGTGCCAAAAACTGAAAAGTCATCCATGAAAATCTTCATGCAATGCTCTAACAACTCACCAAATATACTTACCATGCATCGCTGGAACGTTCCTGGAGCGTTACAAAGTCCAAATAGCATCCGTCTGTAGGCAAATGTGTCGAAAGGACAAGTGAAGGTAGTCTTCTCTTGATCCTCTGGGTCTATGCAGATTTGGAAATAGCCTGAGTACCCGTCCAAGAAGCAGTAATGGGACTTCCCTGCCAGTCTCTCAAGCATCTGATCAATAAATGGCAAAAGGAAGTGATCTTTCCTCGTGACTTTGTTTAGCTTCCTATAGTCAATGCATACTCTCCAGAAATTCTTAACTCTGGTGGGCACTAGTTCGTTGCTTCCATTTTCCACCACTGTAATTCCAGATTTCTTGGACACCACATGTATGGGACTAATCCACTGACTATCAGAAATAGGGTAAATGATACCTACATGTAGTAGTCGAGTCACCTCTTTCTTAACAACATCCAAAATGAGTGGATTAAGTCTCCTTTGTGGCTGCCTCACTGGTTTGACATTCTCTTCCAAAAATATCCTGTGCATGCAAATAGTTGGGCTAATACCTGGTATATCTGATAAAGTCCACCCAATAGCTTTCTTATACTACCTCAGGACTTGCAGTAATTTCTTTTCTTGCTCTGAATCTAGGTGTTGTGCAATAATGACAGGAAAAGTCTGCTCCTCTCCTAGATAAGCATATCTTAAATGATCTGGCAAAGGCTTGAGCTCAATCTGGGCCTGCTCAGTAGGTATGAGTGATCCTTGGGGCTCTGTGCAATCCCCTACACTATCACACCTGTACTCTGAATCTTCTGAAATCTCAATAGAAATAGGTGATCCTTGGGGCTCTGTGCAATCCCCTACACCTAGAAAATCCTCTCCAGTTGGAAGTAAATCTGAAACAACCTCTGAATCATCCTCCTTAACCGCTAATGTATCCTCAGCCTCCTCTGAACTGAAATCTTCTCTGGAAATACAAAGTGGAGCTCCCTCAGCAACTGAATCTGTGTCAACCAATCCATCCTGAATATCAATGCTCATAATAGAGTGATCTTCTCTAAGATACTTCATGGCATCGAAAATACTGAACTGGACTACTGTGTCTCCCACTTCCATGGACAGTGTGCCAGCATAAACATCGATCTTTGTCCTACCAGTCTTCAAAAAGGACCTCCCAAGGATGAGTGGGGATCTGTGTGCAAGGTAGTCTCCCTCCAGTCTAAAATGTAGAAGTCTGCAGGGAAAATTAGCTCCTTCACTTTTACCAAAACATCTTCAATAATACCGGCTGGATGGGTCTGACTTCTGTCCACTAACTGAATCACCACTCCAGTGGGTTGCAGAGAGTCAATACCAAGCATCTGGAAGACTGATCTGGGTATTACATTAATGGAGGCTCCCAAGTCTAACATGGCGTCGTGAAACATAGTCCTCTCTATCTCACAAGATATAGTAAAAACCCCTGGGTCTTCACACTTCTGAGAGATGACATGGATAAGTGCTGAAATATTTTTCTCCAAGCTGACCAACTCATTCTCCTTAAGCTTCTTCTTGTGAACACATAAATCCTTGAGGAATTTTGCATACTTAGGAATCTGTTTAATCATGTTCAACAAGGGTACATTGATCTCTACCTTACTAAACAACTTTACAAGCTTATTGTATTTCTTAGCTTTCTCCTCTTCCACTTGCTTCTTGGCTTGAGTTTTGTGCTGTGGAAAGGGCAAAGGGACCCTTAATTCTTCCTCTTGAGCCAAAAGTTGAGGGGCTGAAATCTGAACTGAATTTCCCATTGAAGTAGCTGCTGTAAACTCCCCTTTTCCACTGATTTCTCCTTCATTCTCCACCAAAATCATAAGATTACTTGATGAAGGAGTTAAGCTCGAACTAGGGGTGAAACCAACTGAATTTGGAGTGATTTCCGGGCTGTTTGGGGCTGGAAAAGTAGGTGCTGTCATGTTTTCCGAAAAATCAGCCCTTGGATCATTTGAAGTTGAAGTGACCTTCCCACTCCTCAAAGTAATAGCACTAACGTTTCCCTTTGGATTGGGAGTCGCTTGAGAAGGTAGTTGGCTTGATCCTTTGGCTTGCATTTGGTTCATCCCACTAGCCAATTGTCCAATTTGTCTCTCGATGTTTTGTAAGGTAGGATCATTTCTTTGTTGTTGCAAAAGTTGTTAAAACATCTCCTCTAGCCTTTGTTGTTGCGCATTTCCCCCACTAGAGCATCCATAGCCTCCTTGATTAGAGTAAGTCTTCGGTTGGCCTTGAAATGATGAGGTAGGCTGTTGAAAATTGTTACCCTGCTGTGAATTCTGGAATTGGGGCTGTTGGGGCTGATTGTAGGGTTGAAATGGCTGCTGAAATGGTTAATAATTAGGCTGGAAACTTGGCTGAGCTTGCTGAGAATTATAACCCTGAAAATTTTGGTTTTGAAGTGGGAATTGTTGTGGTGAAGGCTGAAAATGATTGGGTTGAAAACTTTGATTTGGGGGCTGAAAGTTTTGGTTGAAGGGCTGAAAACCTTGTTGTGATGGTTGGAATTATTGCTGTGATGATTGATATTGTTGCTGAAAACTCAGATTTCCTTGAAAGCCTTGCTGATTCCCTTGAAAAGGTTGCTGGAATTACTGAAATGATTGCTGAAATGGCTGAAATTGGGGCTTCCCTTGCTGATTTTGCTGGAAATTCGATTGGGGCTGCTGATAGGGCTGTTGTGATGGGTTTTGTTGGTAAAAAGAGTTGTCATACTTCAGATTTGGATGATCCCTCCAACCAGGATTGTAAGTGGATGAGTAGGGGTTATTTTTGGCTTGAAATTGTCCCCTAGTCAACGCCGCTATTGTTTCATCCTGTTGGAGGTTAGGACATCAATCTGAGTTGTGTTTTTGGCTTGAGCAAATACTACACAACCTCATCACTTGGCTTGAAGTTGGAGGTACTGAAAAACTCTGATTTTGGCTCACATTGTTTAGAGTCATTTGCTTCACCAGGGACGTAAGCTCCATCAATGAATTCTTAATTTCCTTTTGCTCATTTGATACCATCTGAACCTCATTTACTCCTCTGGTGGACAAAGCTCTACTCCCAAACTATCGCGAGTTCTTTGCCATGTTCGAAATCAACTCCCTGGCTTGGTCTGGTGTTTTGTTTACTAGGGCACCTCCAGCTGCAACATCTATCATAATCCTGTCCATCTGGAGTAGACCCTCGTAGAAGTACTGAATGAGTAGCTGCTCACTGATCTGGTGCTGTGGGTAACTAGAGCAAAGCTTGTTGAACCTTTCCCAACAGTCATACAGAGTCTCTCCCACTACTTGCTGTATGCCACATATGCTCTTTCTGATGATTGCAGTTCTAGATGCTGGAAAGTACTTCAAAAATGCCTTCTTCATAGAAATCCAGCTAGAAACGTGCCCAGTAGGTAGGTAGTAGAACCTGTTGATGCAGTCTGGCCCTGATTGTTGTTTTGGTGTTGACAACGATTTTAGTTTAGGTTGATGATTATGATGATTATGATTAAGTCCTGATCGAGGATTAGACATGATATGGAGAATCCTAGTCTGGAGGGCTAGGTGTTGGAAAAAACCTAACCTGGAGGGTTAGGTGTGAAAAATCCTAACTTGGAGGGCTAGGTGTTGGAAAAGTCCTAATTCGGAAGGGTTGGGTGAAAAGTCCTAGCTTGGAGGGCTAGGTGAAAAGTCCTAACTTGGAGGGTTAGGTGCAAATTCCCATCCTGGAGAATTAGGTGAAAAGTCCTGGCTTGGAGGGTCAGGTGCCTAGCTTGGAGGGCTAGGTTGGATGAAGTTCTAACTTGGAAGGGTTGGGTGAAAAGTCCTAGCTTGGAGGGCTAGGTGAAAAGTCCTAGCTTCGAGGGCTAGGTGAAAAGTCCTAACTTGGAGGGTTAGGTGCAAATTCCCAACTTGGAGAGTTAGATGGAAAAATCCTTAGCTTGAGGGGCTAGGGTGGATGGAAACTTAGCTTGGAGGGCTAAGTTTGAGTCCCTGGATTGGTCTGGTGACCGATCAGGGAATCTGGCACGCTGCTCCATCGTAGATCGGTCAGGTGACCGATTCAGCAATGACTGATCGGTCTGGTGACCGATCAGAGAGCACACGGTGAGGTTGGGAACCTACTGTACTGCTCCTGATCGATCCGGTGACTGATCAGGGAGTGCGTGTTTCACCCACTGCTTGGCTCCTGATCGGTCTGGTGACCGATCAGGGAGCAAACAGTGAGGTTGAGTTCCCCTGCTGATCTGCACCTGATTGGTCTGGTGACCGATCAGGATCACTGTGCAGATCGTTCTGGAGAACGATCCAGCTTCGCGGGTTTCTCACTAAGATCGATCAGGACGGTGCCTGATCGGTCTGGTGATGATCTGATCGGACTGAAGACCAATCAGGAGAACCCCTGATCGGTTAGTTGACCGATCAGAAGGCTTAGGCTGGGAAACTCAGAAATCGCCCGATATAAGGGGTGGATCGGTCTGGTGATCGATCCACAACCTGGGATCGGTCTGGTGATCGATCCAGGAGAGTCCCAAAGAAATCGCGATTTCTAATCGGGCGTTGGGGATCGATCAGGACGGAGCCTGATCGGTCTGGACCCAGCCTGATCGGTCTGGTGACCGATCAGGAGTCACTCTGATCGGTCGGGTGACCGATCACTTTAATTCAAATTGCACTGTCAGACACTCTGATCGCGTCTGACCATATCCGATTCGCTGCTGTTTGCCTCTGATATTTGATTTACTGTGTGATATACTGCTCTAACAGTCTGATTAAGCTGCAGGTGACAGGGGAGGATTCAAACACTCAAGGAGAAGTCAATGAAGGCTTTCTTTGGAGCAGATTTGTCCGTTTCTCATCTCAGGTTGCAACGGCTGGAGCTGCAGGACTGAAGCCGCTGACTGAAGCTTGGCTGAGGGAGCTCAGGAAGTTCAGTAAGGGTTCAGTGGTAGCTGGCGTTAGCAGTGAGGCAGCTGGAGGCTGCTGGAGATGAGGTCACTTGATGCTTAGTGGAGAAACAAAAGAGACGGAAGATAGCTTCAGTGAAGA